>JBCAUA010597913.1:0-12953 GCA_038406235.1 Peronia verruculata
TTTTTGGGGGGGGGGCAATTTGGTAATGACTGATAACATACTTCATTTAATATTAGTAGCAATGTCATTTTATTTTTCATCTATTATCATTTACTTCTTTCTTTCTTTCTTTTCTTTCTTTCTTTCTTTCTTTCTTCCTTTCTTTCTTTCTCTCTCTCTTTCTTTCTTTCTTTCTTTCTTTCTCTCTTTCTTTCTTTCTTTTTCTCTAATTATCTTTCTTTCTTTATTACTTTCAGTTACCAATGTCACGGATCCTTCAAGCATCTGCGATAATTCTTAGCTCTTAAAATTTCGGTAAGCCCAAGGAGGGATCATCATAACTATTATTGTAGTCAGTTGATGTTCTGGTCAGGTCAATTAGGGCTGATGCACTACTTACATTGTACGCTCAGTCACAATCACAACCAAGAGATCATATTTTTCTTGAACAAAAGAAACACACTGTCCATAACTCTTCTGTTCAAAGGCATGGCATTTGTTAAAAATATTCAGCTTGTCAAATTACCACATGCAGGAGGAGACCAGTTTAAGTCTTGTCATAAGTATATTGTGTCCAATGTACAAATATTCCTTGTTTTGTCGCAAATATAAAATGGTCATATCCTCATAAATCCTTTTGGTATTTATGTCGCAGTCTGAAGCCCAGGTTTCTATTTAGATTTTTCTATCCAGTGCTCTCAATCTTCAGTTTCCCTTGATTTAGACCTAGCTCTTCTCTAAACCTACTATTAAATTTGAGATAAATGAAAAAGTTGACGGAGCTGCTGAAAGTCTCAAATAAAAGTCGAATTTCGTAAGCCAAAACCCAATACCTCTCTAGTTCCCGCCCTCCATTTACTTCTGGAAAACCAAATCTTACGAACGCGATGACAATTTTAGGTGTGTTGCAAATCACAAAAAGGGTAGAGATTATAATGATCTGTTTCAGAACTTGATAATTTGCTATGGACATCTTAGAGCCGGCTGAATGTCTGAATTTCGCAGCCTCTTTAAATTTGACCACCATGACTATGAGACAAATCAACACTGTGGTCTGAGTGACCACTGCCGCACCAATGTCCACCACTGTAGATTTGAGATCTTGCGCAATAGCTCTGAGGCTGGTGATTCTCAATGCAACTCGGGAGACATTCAAGCTGGGGTAGAACTCCAACTGTGTCCCAAGACTCATTGACATAGGTAGAAAAATCGCCAGTGTAAACAGGTCCAGAATGATCAGAGCGACAATTGTACGCGAAACTGTGAAAGTGTTTCTGAACTGGAGAGGTTTAGCTACACAGAAACATCTGACAACAGCGATGTAAGTTGTAGTCAACGTAGTACAGAAATAGAAAAGTTCTTCTAAATTGGCAAAATGAATTGTGATATAGTCTGGATCAAGAGAGAACAGTGTGGTACTCAACATTTCCACTTGTTCCAAGGCAAAGGCGAGGATGCAGGCACAGGAACATGCACACATAGCTAGGTCAGAGAGCGCCAAGTGAAAGAGGGACAAAGTGTTGGAATCTCGCAGACCGATCTTAGCAAAGATCCGGAGGTTGATCGAGTTGGCCACCATCCCACCCAGAGTGATCGCAATACAAGTGACAATCACGAAAAAATCAACGATCAGTCTCTGTCTTTGAGTCATAAGTTGAACAGTTCTAGTGTTGCCAGGAAATCGGCCTGAACTGCTCAATGTTTCATTCATCTTGTACTGGTGAATTTGAAGTGTGGCGTTGTTCATTTCGCAGACACGTGGTTCGTGCGTTTCTCAGTGCACACTGCAGACAGACACTGTTCTTACACTTGACATTTCTACGAAAAAAAAAAGGGGGGGGGGGTTATAGAATTCATGTTAGTATGTATATACTAGATTAATAACTATACAAGCAGACAGATGAGATTTTATCTTTATTTACTTTATCTGTTTCATACACTACGCTAATATTTATGGATGGTTAATAGAAGGGTCAGTTAAGTGCGGTTTTCATTTGAATCTGAAGTATAGTACAGTAAATGTCGTGAGCATTAGGAGAGATGACAGCAACCCCTGCAGACCAGGCCTATGTAATGCCTTTCTATTTCTAATTCATGTTTTTTTAAATTTTTTAATCGTAACCCCATTCCTCAATTAAATATTATGTGGGTCTTTGAAATTAGATGTCTCTAGATTTCAAAAGATAAAACATGGCTTACAAACCACTGCACATGTCATGTTGAGCAATCTCACACGATGTGAGCAGATTCTTCGTCTGTAGAAGCAGATCAAAAACTATGTGCTTTTAAAGAAAAACCCACACGCACACACATCTCACGATTTTGATTACTGGTGATGAAAATTCCGCAGGACTTGATACAAAGCCACCTGTTTATAAAATTTAAATTAAATCTATAAATAGAACAGATGGAACAGAATAATTTGCGAACTCTTTCATCGAAGTTGAAATAACGTCTTATTTATCAATGCCTGATAATTGGTTGCCACACTACCCATATCACGCCTGTCATTATATCTTTCTTTAAATAAAGGTTGGTTTCAGAGAGAGAAATTTCACTTCAAAGCAACGAATTAGAATACGTGACACAATATTTTCGCTTACATCAATACTACCCGCTCGGCTAAAATTAGTTATAATTAATTTTCGTTGTATTTCTCTCGAATTGGTGCTCCCAGTAAAAAATTGGCTACATTATCGGTTTTTCTGATTATCTCTTGCATGGCTGTATTTTCTTTGATATGAAAACTGAAATTGGTGTAATCTCCGCCTGTTCTTGCTCTTTCAGTCGGAAGATATGTCAAATAATGGAGAGATCAGGTGAAATCTAGAGATCAATGCCTTTCATCTTAAAATACTGCCAGGTGCTGAAGAAACAGTGTTTAATTACCGTAGCAAAAACGATGTTACGTGGCCGGCAAATTTCAGGCAGGATTCAATATAATTATCACCGAGTAGGTTCAGTGTGCATATAAATACGAGGTAGAACTATGCATCAAAGTCATGCTCTTCATGAAAACCAAATATATTGCTTTATTATCAGTTTTGTCTTTGGACATGATCCGAACCAATAGTAGAAGTCTTGAGTTGTAGAGCATTTTATCTACTAATAATAGGAAGAGGAAAAGAAAAGAAATAACCAAACAAACAAAACACAGAACAAAAAGAATAAAATAATATGAAATAAAACAAGAGAAAGAAAAGGCAGAAAGAAAATAAAAACACAGGAAAGTGAAAAAAGAAAAAAAAAAGTGTGAGAGAGAATCAGGAAAGATGAGTTGACACATTTTCAAGCACACTGATGATTATATTTAGCAATATTATAAATGTTTAGCATGGACGATATTTTTTCCCAGATATCTTACTAAAAGATCAGCTATGACAGATTTCCTGCAAACTGAACAGTAATTCTCCAACTGTTTTTGATTTGTACTCAGAACATAGAACATGTCCGACTTTGTCCTACGTTTAATCAGTCGAGGAAAGAGACTGGCAAAGCTGGCAAAGCAGAAATATGCTGAAAAAGACTTCAAATTAATTATTTTAAAACCATTTTAGTTGAAACGATTTATTATTAAGACATTGATGATTTAAAACAAACAAGTACGAATGAAAGTCAAATTAAACACCTTTTTTTTCCGGGAATCCGTCGATTTTGATGATAACTGTTATCTCAGAGTTAAAACATAATATTTTGTTTTTCTACTCGGGAGACAAATGGACACGCTCTTTGATGGCAAGCAAGACTTGATATCATTTGCATTTACCACAGCAAATAGTAGTTCCTCTGGTGACTCCCTTTATATACCTTTTAATCATAACACCATCTTTGTTCTACAATTGCTTATCACGTCAGTACATTCAAAGTGTGATTCTTGTCTATCAGAAACCTTCATGTACCAGTACTATTTTTTGACTACAGTTTATAGGTGGCACGTAATCACACCTTGGAGGCGTAGACTAACTTTGCTTTACTTAATATTTTGCTGACTTGAGGAAGTTCTCCGTAGAAGAGCTGTTTGAACAATTGTCGTTCGTGGGACATGCTCTGTAAATGAAGGCCGGATTGGATCTGATTTTCATAAGAAAACGAGGGCCAGAAGTCAATGTACTCAGGGCTCACTTGATAATTTGTTGATTATTTTGTGTGTTTCCATTTTTTTCCTCTGTGTACTGAAATCAAAGATAAAATGTTTTGAAAGGTGATGTGGTTAAAACAGCTGTAGTATGTTTTTATGTGTTTGGGTATTCGTAGAAGGATTGGGGAAAATGGGGAAAAGTCATCTTTTGAAGAGAAGAGTAGAAAATGAGTCATTCCTAGTAATTGCTTCGCATCCATGTCGTCATAGTACAATAGCTGTTTCATCTATAAATTGGAATATTAAAAACTGAAACCATTCAACAAAATACGGCACAATGTCAAGTGATTTAGGCATGGAGAAGAAAGCAAGACAAGATTAAACATACTGTCAAGGAACAAGGGCTTTCTTTTGCTTACTGAATCGTGTTCACTAGTTATTTTCCTCTGCGATCCGCGTTTCATTTTGGGATAGTCATGTTTATCTCCATGCTGTAATCTTTGACATGTTGCCTTGTTATCATTGGAAGGGGTGAAAAAACAACAACAACAACAACAAAACCAGGGTGGGTTCATTTCGTGTTCGGGAAATGCTTATGGAGCTAAGGAAAATATGTACCTCCTACTGGTTATGACAGTGTGCATTACTGTTGCAGTTGTCATATCACAAACAAAGAGGGATAGAAAAGAAAAAGCGGTTGGATTCTAGTGAGAAATATTTTATATGATGGATCAGCTCCGCTATGAGGAGCCAGAACTTGTAGAACAATGATGACTTGTGAAAGAGTGACGGTTGTGTTTTTATTTCATGACTTATCCTTCGAGTACAGCTTTGTTGCCTCTTACAGATCTTTCATTTCCGGTGATTGTTTTGTGCAAAGAGTAATTGGATATTTTAAAATGCAAAGTTTCTGCACCAGAATCCTGGTTTTACCATTTTGTTATGAAAACTCTCTACGGCCCTTGCCTGTAACAAAGTGGATGTCATAAGTCCGCCGAGTTTTATTCCTTGTGTTGAAACAATAGGTGCCGGTAAGACTAACATGACATCTCCATTTTGACATGTTTTTTCATTTTTTTTTTTTATAGTAATACAGCCGTCATTGTGAAGTAGTCGCTGTGATGATGTTATCATAACTACACATTCGTAGTTAACATAAGATTTTTTTTCCTTTAATCATTTAATGTTTTTTGTATAAGTGGATTTCCAAAATATACAGTGTCTCAGAACAATATCTTGGTGATGACAAACACGCTGTTTCCAGAATGAAATTTAAATACATTTTTTTTATATAGGCCCTATATATATCAGGAGCTATCCTTTCTTGTACATGTGCATTTGAAAATAATTATTTCAAGGAGAATTATCAGATTGTAAGAGATAACTACCTGTGACCAAAATAAAGTGCTTTGTCTTCTTCTTAATTAGTGACATTTCTAAAGTATCGTGCAATATCATCCCTTGGTACAAGGGATTAGCATATTTCAGCCCAGTTTCATTTGTGTTTGATTTTACTTTCATAATAGTGAACGTTACAGCTGATGAAGATGCAAAGACCTATTAAACCTATCTGTGATCACAAAATTGTCACAAAAAGCTGTCTCAAAAACTAATCATTTCAGATAAACTGAAGTTGAGTCACATAAATTTCTGGGTGTTGTCTAAAAATAGTTGTCCTCACTGGGTCCAAGTACGTCTTCTTTGGCAGCCGTTTCTCTCTCCGTGGATTCAAGAGGGCATAAGTATGTGGGTAAATATGCTGGAGGACAGAACGTTTGATGGAGATAAGATGTCCCACCTTGGCTTTGCATTGTCCTCGTTAGCAAAAAAATTATATTATTTCATACAATGTTATAGAAAAGACTTTAGAAATGATTCACTGGTCGCTCACCAAAAATCATTGCAAAAACATCATTAGCGACGCACGGAAGCAGAAAGGAAAACAGACATTGTAGTGGTATATGTGTGCAAGCAAATTTGCAATGACGAACCTCTGCATTGCCCTAGTGACTAAGACTAGAAATGCACTTAGGAGATGTTGATAAGGAGCGGAATGAAATAACGAGTGAAAAACTAAGCCTTGAATTCTAATAGATCTAGATATTTTTTTGAATGAAAGAGTGTCTGACTGAAAACACAAGTTCTGTAATTTAGGGAACTGTCAGCAAAGGTGTAGAAGAAATGAACGCGCATGATAAAAAGTTCTGTGGCGTTTGATGTGAAATACTCGCCGACATAGAGTGAATTCGGCCTTTGTTCCATAACCCTGTGAAAAAGCTTTGTTGGGTTAAGGAACACGGTGAAATGATAAAATTCGCTCTTCAATGGTCAATTGGCTGATAAGAGACCAAAAAACACTCCGTCCTATGAATGCCAATGAATCATAAAAGTGAAACAATGGAGAATAGATTCCGCTGTCTATGAGAGCACTGTCTTTTCCCACGAGGAATGCAAAAGCGTAAGAAAATGGTTTGGTCTTATTAGCAGCAATTAGTGTCAAGAATCCTCGTTATCATGGAGCAATAAGAAAATAGTTTCTTGTGAGTAAAACAGAGAACAGAACAGCTCGCACTCAGATAGTTTTTGTATTAATTCAAGTTGTGAAGTATTTCTATCATAATTCCTGTTATGATGTCACTTTATCACAAGAAAATATAGTTTATAAAAAGAAAATACTAATTTGCACAAATGTATCACTTATTTGCACACCACTAAGCTTCTGATCCATCTAACAATCTAACAACTGAAGAAATACATTAATATAACTATAGTTTCATACATATCAACATTGTAGTCCTTTACTGATCATGGAAAACTGCCTGAATATTTTCCTCTTTCAGGACTTTTGGCTGCATCTTGCGCATAGGATAAAAAATAAAAATAGACGAATCAGGCGTTGCTGGGCAGGTACACTAATACAGAGATGTCAAATCCGATCTTAGGATTATCCCAGATCTACGGCTATCAGAGGGCGTGCTTGAACATTTCCCCTGACGGATGACTGGACCCTGATCAACACTGACTATCCCATGAAGGAATGCCGTACGTGATGTTCAACTGACATTAGGATGTTGTTTAGTTTCGGTTAGTAAATAGCCTGGCACAAAGTCGAGTTCTTTTTTGGTCAGTTTTGATATGTCAAATAACAGCGTCATTGTTCGCCACATGAGATGGTACTTGAGACAAACCACTGGCACACATGTTTATTATATATAGAAATGTCCGTATGACTATAAAACTGCATGTTGGAATCGCCTCCCACTCAGCGAACAGTGCAGGAATAATTCAGCTCATGTCCTATCACTTTACATCCTAGACTAACATTTCTTTGAATTTGAATGTCTTCACAGAGAACCTACATCTCCAGAATGACACTTTCAGAGCTCAGATTCTACTAGTAAATAGAATGGCACGTACAATCTCAGAAACTATTTTTATGCTTTGTTTCACTGAATCTTCATGACCATCAATAATATTTAAACTAATGCATGTATATCGGCCATAGATTTGTTTGCAGAATTTGTAGATAGAGATTTGTTTGTAGAATTTTCACAGTAGATGTCTATCAATTTTTTATTTTTTTTAACAGGATTGTGCAAAGTCGGTCAATACATCTCTTTAACGGTGAATTATATCACCTGCACTAGGTAGTTGTATGAAACTAAGATTTGCTTTTTTTTTTTTATCCAACTTGAGTGCCCGGTCTTTAACATCAACAACAACAAAAACAAAAACAAACAAACAAACAAACAACAATCAAACAAACAAAAATCAAACGTAAACAAACAACAAACAAAAATCAAACGAAACATACAAACAAACAAACGGAAACAAAAACAAAACCTAAACTCCCTAAAATGTTTTCACAAACGAATAGAGAGCCAAAAGCCAGTACGATTGAATTTAAAAATTTTATTTTCTAATATCGAACCTTAGAGAAGATAAAAGACAGATGCTGTCTGGTTCATGAACAAAATCAATATACGCATACAAAAGCATCCTCCTCTGTTCACGTAATGTATTCCTTGCCTCTTTCTTTCTCCCTCTGAGAAATGTGTGTACATTATATGGGTATGTATAAATATATATGTATGGATTTATGTGTGTCTATCTGTCTGTATGTATTATGTGTCTGTATGTATGTATGTATGTATGTATGTATGTATGTATGTATGCATGCAGTAAGTCTGTCTATCTGTATACATACATGTATGTAAATCTGTATGTATGTGTGTATGTATGTACGTATGTATGTATGTATGTATGTATGTATGTATGTATGTATGTATGTATGTATGTATGTATGTATGTGTGTGTGTGTGTGTGTGTAAGGATGAGTGAAAGGAGATATGGATGGAGATGTGGATTGATGGAAGATGGTTGAGATGGTATGAATGGATGGGATTGATTTGATGGACAGATGGCCAGAATAATAGACTAACACTATAAGACTATTATTTTGGCGTGTATCTATGTAGGCTCAAGGAGCTTCTCTATATCCAGAGATATAATATCTTTTAACACGTAAATATTCAGAATAGAACGTTAGGACCGTGTTGCAGTCACTCACTATGGGTGTCCCAAATCTCCTTGTCCAACAAACCAGTCCTACCAGTAACTCTCATGTAAATGTTAACGGAGTGACTTTTGTGACCACGCCGAGAGTCTGTGTGGGAATTGGGCTAGATGAACATTTTTAGCCAGATCAAGGAGCTTATACTATTTATACTGGAGCGCGGACTGATGACGTCGCCTTAACAAAACACCCCGAGTCTCGCGTGCCAACACTGAACGCCATGGCCCTAGAGGCGTTGCTATTTTGCTACGCTTGGCGTCCTTTACCACGTACTGAGTCATTTACTTTTTTGATCTAGTAAATCTTTTCTTGTAAACAAACATTCATTTTTTTTAATCGAGAGCTACAGCAAGGACAGAATACAACAGACTTGCGATTATGAGATAATGACAGTGTGGATTTCGTTCTGAACCCGTGGTAACATAACAGCAAGGCCATTAACAAGGTGTCTTGCCCCTACTGGCATGGCTTCACATTCGGCACGCGTGACGTCACGAGTCCGCATTCCAGTTTACTAGTTTAAGCTCCTTGAGCCAGATACCCCTCGGTACTAAAAGACTGTTCACAAGTCAACAGAGTTCAGGGGACATGGCCTCAATAGACTTTCAGTCTCCGGCGCTTGCTTCCTGACTTTCTATTTACTTTTCTCCCTCCTAGTGCTCTCCTATCTTGGAAATGAAGAGAACATTCCCATCGGTGAAAACTTAACTTTATTACACCAAATATTTTATCCTACTGAAGATCTCGTCACACAGTGGTTGGTCGAATGCGAGATCGTTGTCCTCATTCGTATTACTTCCCTTTACCAGACAAGAGATTGATTGAACAAGAAGTGTAAAGATGGAAAAATAAAATTCACTTTTGCGTCCTTTGCTAGAAACATATACCATGAAAACTATGAAAAATTCCACACACACACAAATGTAAAGTGAATGTTTTCTTCTTACTGTCATAATTTCATCAAAATTTTTGGCGATCAGTCTTTCGAATGGCAGGCAGTAAAAGGATTTTTTCCTCTTTACACTACTTGCTCAACACATCTTTCGTCTGGTAAAAGGAAGTAAAAGTCTGGTCAAAATGATCTCCCTTTACACAATCCCTCTTTTGGAAAGCCAGATAATCTGCGAAAAGATTTCCCAAAGTCTCAAACAGAATTTTGAGGACAATGCTGCTTTGGCAAAATAGGCTATCACCTGTGTACAACATCACCTGGCGACCACAATGCATTCTGAGCTCTGAATTGAATGGAAAGATGTGAAATTTTGTTCACTAAATTGTGGCACTTACTAGCGATCTGAGGAAATATTCTAGAAAAGATTGCATGGCATCACTGTTGCTCTCGTTATTGTCATGGAAATTGGCGTCGTAAAGACGATAACACGGAAAATCGACATAATCATTGACAGTGACACTCACTTAGAGTTTTCACAAGTATAGAGGTGTAGTTTAACTTGTTTGACCAATGACGAAAGCGCTGTGCAGATTCTGATTCTAACTTGCTAACAAAACATCTTTTCTATGACTCCACCGTAGAATACAGAAAGACCACATTTTTCATCATTTCAGTGTTTGAAAAGTGCATCTTGCTCACTCTCGTATCTGTGAAAAAAAAATGGTCATTGCTCTGTTTTCAGGAATCAACTTCCTGCCTGTCAAGATATTGAATGGTAACCTATTCACATAGCCATGTTTGGCATGTCTGAATACTTCTAAGAGGATGTACATGTATCAGCAAAATAAACACAAAATATTTGCCGTGAAATAGCTCATTTGTTTAATTAATTTGTGAGTTATCAGGTGATTGAAGATCCCGACATCTTTGTTTACCTTGGAAACAGACTTTTCTGTGAACAATAATTATCATAGTATGGGACATTATCCGAAGTTTATCATTGCAAAGGCAACTATGAAGAGAGAGAGAGAGACAGAGACAGAGAGAGAGACAGAGAGAGAGAGAGAGAGAGAGAGAGGGGAGAGAGAGAAAGAGAAGAAACACGGAATGCAGTTGTCTTTTTTTTTTAACCAAGCCTAGTATTTCCCTTTGGGGGACACAAGAAATGTCAATAAGCAATAAACGGAAGAAGAAAAAGAACCCTGGTTTCCTTTTGTCATTTAACAATTACTCACACACACAAAGCTGATGCAATGTATTACGTTAAGACAATAATGCAGGTTCTTTAAAGCATGACTCTCTCGGGGTTGTCCATGACGTGCGTTTTAAGTAAAGAGCGTAATAGTCTTTTATTTTCTTAAACAGAGAAAGTAAAACAGGGCAAAGAGACCTAGCAGGGCTGGTCAAAAACAAATCTATTTCCTAACCAAAATAAACTAAAAAGATCCTTAGCTTTGTGTCATTGTTTACAGATTCTTTATGCCATAAACCTCCAAGAGTTAGTCATGATGGTACGTTTGAAACAAGGAAAGCAGTTATGTTTTTTTCTTATCGCGTCTACCAAAGCGAAGTAACATTGCCGGTTGGGGACAATTATTCAGATAGATTAAGAAAAGATCCGTTACTTTGTGCCATAGTTTACAGTCTGTTTACCATCAGCTTTATCTGTGAAGGCCGAAACTGACAAATTCTTGCTGGGGCTGGAAATAGAGCGACTGAAAAGCCTTTAACCCGGGCCGTCTCACCCAAAAAGTGGAGGTATAAACACTGGGAACCCAAATAGCACTCAGTGATCAAATTTATGTTTTGAGAAAATTGGATTTTTGATTAATCCCTTATGTTTTGGTCATAGATAAACTATATTTTGGACGTATTGTCACTTGCATTTTACTGTTGTTGTTTTTTTTTCTTTTCTGTAGCAGTGAAGGAAAAGAGAGCACAAAAGCCTTGTAAACATGACAGGTAGCATAACATAAGTAAAAAAAAAAGCAAAAGCTGGTATTACATGTATTTCAAGTTCTTGTAAGGTCACACCAGACCTATGTTATCTTTGATTTATGTTTAGAAAACTCCATTCTCACCGCTCCCCTTTATAATTATGTTCTCTCTCCAGTTTTTGTTCTGTCTCCATGAGAGGTAATCAGACAACTAGCGGGGAAATGTCTAAAAATGTTATTAAGATGCACATCTTCTAGACAATAGGACCGGCGGCAGGGGAAGCATCGCAGAGGGCAGACCCTCACAAGGGGGGTGATCAATAATATGTGTAAATACATTGTAATGTTCCACTATGCACTGCAAGTTATAATATTTTGGAGAGAAAAAAAGAGAGCATTTAAAGTATGAAAAAAAGAAGCTATTAAGCTACAATCTGTTAACGTTTTGTTCATTTATTGTCAATACTAAGTGTTAAATGTGCAAATGAATTTGAGAGGCTTAGCACGTCTTTCGATATTTCTATTGTAAGCGATAAGATTTACTTGTTGGAATGAGCGATTTCCCTGTTGCAGGTGATTACAGTTTGTAAACATGCAATATTATAACATGTATTACACAGTATACGTAACAATAAATTCACCAACTTTTGAAATTAAACTATACACTTTTATAAAACACAGGACACATTCATTTCAAGATATCATAAATTTTCTAATCAGTTGAAAAATCTTTGAAAAAACACTAAATTTGATGTTGGTTTATCATGCAGGGAACTCGTATTGCGTGTCCAAAACTTGTCTCTTAAACATTACTTTGCCCTTTACTGAACTAGAAATCTGATACCTTTTTTTTTTTTTTCTCACAATGTCAGATCGTTAATTATTATGGACATTAAACCACGAAAAATACTGAAAAGAATGACAAAAAGGATTAATCGGCATCGGTCCATGTTACACAATCATTTCATGTTAAACCAACACTTGAAACTGCCATTTAATCACAAAGTTGTATAAAGTCAAAGCTAAAATAAATAAAACAAGGGTAATTAAAATTAAGCTAAACATAATTTTAAAAGATGCAATATCATGTTCAAAAGTTGAATTAATTATGTTAATGGTTTCTTGTATATATGTGAGCATGATTATTTATGATAGTGTTTGTGTTCAAGATCATTTTATACAAAGTGAAATTTTAAGACGGACTGTCTATGGGAATTAACGCAAAATGCTAAAGGAAACAATGAAAACTCCGTAGAACAGGACAGGTTAAACAATTGAAAGTTATATTAAGGCCAAATTATCGATCGCCTTGGTTCTTTGTATCCAATGTTATGTTTTTATGCATGTATTCCGGTGCCCCTGTTTGTGTTAATCCATCTCATGTATTTGGCTATGCTACACGCTAAACACCGATCTGAGCCCTGAGTGCGGTTAAGGCTGCGGATGAGAGACAGCTGGGGGGGTGGGGGGGGGGGGTTGGGGGGGAACCTT
>JBCAUA010598024.1:0-16191 GCA_038406235.1 Peronia verruculata
GGGGGGAATAGGTGTATGTGAATCAGTTTACGAAAGAAATGTTTTATTCAAAAAAAAAAAAGAAGAAGAAGAAGAAGAAAAACAAAATCAGATTACACATTTTATTAAGTTCGACGCAGAAAAATCGTCAGAATGAAGACCACAAAATCGCAGTCTATCCGAATACAGTACCGAGTAAATATTCATATATTTTACTTACAAAATATTAGGTATAAATATTTTAAAAAAATAGATTTAAGGTTATTGGGCTTTTCTTTTGTGACATTTCCCTATAGCACTGTTATATTTCTTACTTACCTTTTAGTGCAGATTTGCTGAAATAAATTCTGTTTGATCATAACTTATATAGGTGGGTGGGAAGAGAGGAGGAGGAGGGAGATAAGGAGGGGGAGGGGGGGGGAGAGATGACTATAAATATAACCATCTTGGTTTGCTAACAGTCCATCCTGCTGTTGCAAAATGATCTTTACTCGGTTTGCCATTGACTATAGACAGACACTTTAATTTATGCATACGAATAACAATGACATGTACACCATTTCTCTACAGTTTTATAGTAATTAATGGTGCATCTATCCTCTATTTTGTCGCATAGTGCTGTCTTAAATGTTGGATGTAAACTTATGAAGGCTACTGGGATGACCTAGTGTGTCAGGTGTTAACTACATCTAGATGACTTACCTTGGCTTTCCTTTGCCTGCAGCTCCAGGCGATAGCTGTTTTCACAAGCATCGTCTCTCTGGTCACCTGCAGTTATGACGATCAAGAACTATAGTCAAACAGTCAATAGACCAATCAATCAATAAATTGACCAAATGTTAAGTGTTATCAATAAAGGATTTCTGTCGCATGACTGTCTCTATCCGTCTATTTGTCAGCCTGTCTTAATGCCTGTATATCCAATTTATCAATCCATCCACCCATCCACCCGTCCATATCATAATCATACCATCTCATCCCATTTCATCCTGTGTTTTGTTGGCGCCTTTCAATCGTTTTTGAAATGTTTATCTAGACGATTGCTCTTGTATCTATTCGTCTGTCTGTCTGTGTCCCTGTCTGTCTGACTCAATCTATCTCCCTCTCTACCTGTCTGTCTCTCAGTCTCTGTCTGTCTGTGTCCCTGTCTGTCTGACTCAATCTATCTCCCTGTCTACCTGTCTGTCTCCCAGTCTAGCTGTCTGTCTGTCTGTGTCCCTGTCTGTCTGACTCAATCTATCTCCCTGTCTACCTGTCTGTTTCTCAGTCTAGCTGTCTGTCTGCCTGTCTCTCAGCCCCTCTGTCTTTCTATGTCTTTCTTTTTATCCTTCTGTATTTCTGAGTGCTAGAAGGCTGGCTCTAGTTATCTTTCCAACTCTAAAATTAATATACATTAACTGCCATTTATCAATATCGTCTAGGACTCGCGAATTTGGTCAGAAATTATCCAGTGCTCACTTGCATCGGGATCCATGCCTTGAGTTACAGATTCCAGTCCCTGTCTTTGACTCTTTCTTTCCCTCTCTCTGTTTGTTTCAGCACAGTTTTGTCAAATATGATAATCATTCGCACTGTCAAGGCAATATCACAGCTGAGGTTAATCAGTTCTATAATGGCTGGTCTTCTGTTGTGAAGTGACTGTCTAAATGCTGGTACCAGGAAAAAAAGATAAACAAATTTTGCAGGATAACATTTATTTTACAGTGTTACAACGGTAGTGAGAAAGAACTTGTGATAAAGGACCATAAATGTAACAAAATTCAGTGGCCTTGTAGAAACAAAAGCAGCAGCAACAAATTAAAGAATACAAAGAGGCAGAAGAAAAATAGACCGTCAACATTCAGGTCCAGCTGATAGCAATGTCATATTCTATGCACTCTTTAACATTTTTTCTTGTCACATTTCCATTCGGATTACTTGAGAAACTGATTATTTTGAAATATTTACACATCTGACCAGAACTCCTTGTAGTTCATGGACTGTCCTCTTTTACATGCAATGGTCTTTCGTTTTGCAAGAGGACATTGGTCAGGAGTAATGTTAATTTCTCTATAATACTTTGAATTATTGGGAGCAGGTTTAAAACAACTTAACTCGCATGAAGCTGATTTCAGACTGACGTGACAAAATGTCATGGTTCTGTCTTTCACGGTTTTTTACGTGTTTTAAAATTGAACCTGCTCGTGATCTATTTCTCCTCAATCTCGCCTGGTAACATTCCACACATTTGAATTGTAGTTTTGTAGAGACCCGATATTTTGTTTTATTGCTTACAGTCTTAGTTCGGCTAAACCGTGTGACCAAGTCTGTCGCCATGTGAAGAGTCCGAACGAGTCCATTGCAAGTGGCGGATGACGTTGGTTCAAATGGTTAGAATACAATACGGAGCACATTAACCAACAGCACCGCCCGATAAGTCTTCAACTGCAATCCACATCGAAGAATATAGACTAATGCTGCAGCGATGACTCCTGAGTGGGACAGCAAACAGTAACAAGAATCGGTCAATCATACACAACACTATTTTAAAACTGTTAGATCTAGTTAGCCGGTGTGTCTTTCTCCTGACCTAGATTTCGGTCGGCTGGACTCTTTATGTAAGCCTGGCTGTGGACTGACCAGTGCAAATTCCTACCCCAGTCTGGACTATTGACAGTCTAAATCTGGCTATCGATCGATTCTGTTCGCTAGAAAGCTGTGTACCCTTATGCTGAAATCATAACCTCTGTGGCACAGCGGCTATGACTCCCAGCAACATTGCGAGAAATTGTATTTGCTATCTACAACTACTTCTCTATGTTATTATGATTCTACTCAGTGACATCATTTTGTAGAAATGTTATGAATTACAAAACAAAGATTATCAACCGACAACTAACTCATACAAAAATGTAAAGTACAAACAGCGACGCACTGTTCATTTTTTTTTACCTTCTCGGTTGTCCTAGAGACCTAGAACAACCTCTCTGGCTCAACCTGCTGGGACCCTCGACCAGCGCAAGTCCACCCTAACGCTAACATCTAGGTCCGACAAGCGGGGTGACGGTCCACCCTAACGCTAACATATAGGTCCGACGAGCTAATTATAGATGGTGTGCATTGATCATTGATGATGAAGAATTACAGATGATACATATATATATATATACCCGGGGTCCACCTATCCAAGTATTTGTCGGTGCCAGGAATCAGCCATAGCATTTTCAGTGCCATTTGAACAGACAGAGATAGTTGTGGTAAAGAGAAAAAGAAAATCATATCATCACGATATCAAGTTAGCGAACCCAAAAAACGTGTAGACAGATACACTGCCTACAAAGTAAATGAAATTACCAGCGTCAAAGGGTTAACCTCAAACCCTAGGCGTCCATACTTACAGCTAGAAAATAAATGTGTGACTGCACAGGGTTAAGACTTATTCTGTAAGTCATTTTCAAATTTACATAAGCCCCACTGTAAATAATACAATGCATAGTTTACAACTGAGTCGTGGAAATTAGCAGTTTCGTGAAGGTGATTTGAAATCTCACGTAAAACGTCTTTCAACTATGAGTAACAGGAGTTATCAGTCTCAATGAGTTAATTTTAAAGCCTTAGACTCACAGCCAGGCTCCATAGGCTGCAGAGCATTCCTGGTCTAAGAAAAGAGCGATCGATGATTTTAGCTACAGTCGTTGAAGCACCCGAGCAGTCACCCCAAATGGAAGTAGCCTTACTCACATTCTGCTTGCAGTCCGAGCTTTCTTAAGTGAATTGACACAGTGAGTGCTCGTATGGAGAGGAACATCGCTCATCGGACGTACTTCTCAGTGTTCACTCAAACTCCCCCCCCCCTCCACATTTCCCCTTTTCAATCATTTCTTGTATATATTTCTCTCCCCTTCCCCAGTTTTCTTTCTTTCTTTTCTTCTTCCCCCCCCCCCTTGTTTTTACTAGGTTGAGAAAGCCCATTTTCTACTTTGCTAGTTCACTTTGAACAACCTTATTACCCGTCCATCTCCATCTTACTCGTTTCTTTCTCGTTACTTCTACACGTTTCGTCTCTGTCATTTTTGTTTTTTTTAATTGTCCTTTTTTTTTAAAGTAGGCTTTGCCCCCATGTCCCTTCTGTGTTGGAAAACCTGATTTTCTACCTGCTGTTTCACTTTGAAATACATCTGCTCTTGATCTCCTCTTTCACACCCTTTTCTTTTTTTTTCCCAACACCCTCCCTCTTTCTCTTTCTCTCCCTCCTGGCTCCCTTTCTCTGTCTGCCTGTCTGTCTGTCTGCCTGTCTGTCTGTCTGTCTGTATGTATGTATGTCTGTCTGTCTGTCTGCCTGTGTGTCTGTCTATCTCTCTGTCTGTCTGTCTGCCTGTCTGTCTGTCTGTCTGTCTGTCGGTCTGTCTGTCTGTCTGTCTGTCTGTCTGTCTGTTTCTCTATCTGTGATTCTCTCTCACTTTGTAACTTTCGTCCTTACACCTGGTCTATGCCTGCCTCGACACGTCAATTTTCTGCTTTCTGCCTCACCTTTGGACATTCACACCTAACTACCTTCCTTCTCCTCCTTCTCCTTCTCTTATAGCCAACTGCTTTTGAGCGACTGAGCAAAGCTGATATTTCATCTTTCACCTTTCACCTAGGCGTTGTTCATCCACTTCTGGACGTAGCCCTCCGACAATGTTTTCCAACCTCTTTTGTCCCTCGCCCTCCTCGCCCAGGCTGTACCAGCCGCTCTCTCGATGTCGTCTCTCCATCTTCCTCTTGGCCGTCCAACAGATCGTTTTCCTATTCTTGGATGCCATTCTGTGCATTTCTTTGTCCATCTGATATACAAGCTGATATACAAGATAGAATAGTCACAAACGTCTCCAGTAACAATGACTTTAATAACACCAACATTGGCAATAAACAATAACAAAATATAAAATCTAAATATCAGTTCCTTCCTAAACAGCAACAACAACAAATTAGCTACTACAACGACGAAAACAATGAAGATAACAACAAAAACAGCGATGGTGACGCAGTAATGATAAGAAGAAGAAGAAGAAAATAAATATTGATCTAGAATCTTTACTACCCCCCCCCCTCCCTCCCCAGAGTTTGAAACACAAGACTAAAGACTGTAATATGAAATCAGACATCCACATCTCGTACTCGACTTTACTCGACTTTTCTTCTGTTTTTTTTTCACTCCCAGATTTTAGAGAAAACAGAATTTAAAAAAATATCAGGAGTCAGTCATACAGATGATAATATAGCGTTCTCCTTTTGACTACTGGTTTTGCGCGCACGCACGCCAGCACGCACGCACACACATACACACACACACAATAATAAGTTAACAATTTTTAAAAAAATTATAATAAAATAAAACATAAGTAAATTCCTTTTCTTTTTTACTGTTTATAATCAGTCTCAGATTGCCTGAATACCGCCAACCAGTGCATTGGAGTGATTATATTTGCTTGCTTTTTATACACTTTTTTGTGAATTAGTCTCTCATACAATCCAGTATGCCGTGATTTGATTTCCAATCTCATCTTTGGAAACATGACGCTGTGCCAGACCTTGTTAGTACTAGAAGAAAATCCAGGGATTCGGGTTAAATATCATCTGTTACACTTTTCACCTATACCATATGCTTGTCTATCATTTTTAAAAAAAGAGTATTATTATAATCAATACATTTTTTTCTGAAATCTACAACCATTCTATATTCTATTTCTCCGTATTTAGGTAGGCATAGTTCAGCACCATTCTGGAATACTTTTACTAGGTAGACTGCACCAACTCTTCAGTTTTACAGGTAGTGTGTTAGGGTTAGGGTTGGGGACGGTATTGTTGTGATCTATCGGATAGACAAAGTGTGCGATTTACCATCTTCGTTCTCCAAAACCCACAGCTTAAAATATCTGTTTGCTTAATCATTTTCGCTTTCACTGTATGCCGGTTACGGGTTTTTTTTTTTTTTTAGCTTTTCAACCTCCTGTCGTGGTGGTTATCTCAGCTGCGTTGTATGCCTATGTTAGACAGTCTTTAAATGCTTTGTTCTTAACCCTTTCCTCCTCTCAGTTTACGTAAGTCAGATCTTCTTTGAGACATTTCACATCACTGTGCACTGGTGGTTGAAATTCTAGGGTGGTTGTCTTTTGTTTGTGGTCACTGAGGAGCAGCAGTTGTCAGACATTTTATCTTTCATATAATGTCCTTTTTCAGAACGAACAACTTAAAATAAGAGACAGGCTGGCCAGTTCTTTTCGCTTTCAGTTTACTTGTCAGATCTTTGAGACACATCAGTTCATTGCGAGGATTCAACGTTTAGAATGGCTGGATTTAGTTTATGACCCCTAAGGAAGTTTGAAGACATACTTGTACTATCTTTATTTTATTTTCCTCATTCAAAACACTAACTTCCAATGCCTCTTGCTTAGCTCTTCCTTCTTCCAGTCTGCATAGGTCAGATCGTTAACGCACTTCAGCTCACTGCCGACTGATGCTTGAACTTCTAGAACTGGCGGAATTTTGTTTATAGTCTCTGGGGGATATTGAGCTTTGAGACACACTGTCTGATTTGGTTTTTCGTTTTGTTTTGTATTTAGCCTGTAAAATAGCTGTCAGTCTCTCTCTTTATCCCTCTGCTTCGTGGATGTGATAAATCCGAGACATCTTTAACACCACTGGATGAGCGTTAACTATGGGCTGTGTTTTCCTTCCTGCCCGCCCAGAGCTGACAAGTTTAAGGATTCAGTGTATTTTACTTTGTTTCACTCTAGAAAGGATAAGGATAGCCTCACACATATTGATAGCTTTAAGTGCCTATTTATTTCTCTGTCTTTGTTTTTCCACCAGCAGAAATCAGTAAGCTCTGGCATAACCGACCAACCTTTAGCATCCGCTGTCATTTTCCAGTAAGAATTGTTTAAGTTTAAGAGTAATGTCCTATCATTTACTGGAGAATTCTCTAATAAGCTGTACTTCTTTCTCCCTATTATTCAGTTGGCATATTTATAGGACCGCACTGCTTTGAGCCACATTGTCAGTACATCGTCCTAATTGATGAACTTTACAGATGCATTGTCAAGAAAGGCCAATTTTGAGATCCCTTGTCTTTTCATTTATTTGGTATTTAAACGCTCCCAACACAAACTGACAACCTCGAAAAAGCTGTTAATTCCTGCCTTTGTCTTTCTGCCAGCAAAAACCAGGATAGCTCTGGCAAAGTCTATAAACTTTCAGAACCGGCTCTATCTTTGCCAAGATCTGTGACGTTTTGGGGAATTATCATCTCTCATTTATAGGAGAACAGCTCCAAATAAGATATGGTCAACAATCCCCAACTTCAGTTTCGCATGGTGGCAGAAATGCTGTGAGCCAGTCTACTTTCGGGCACACTGATGGGGTTTTTGTGTTCGCTTTGTTATTCAGGTTGAACTGCCAATTTTAAGACGCACTGTCTTTGTCTTTTGCGTGTAAAACTAGCAGCTTTGATTACCTCAACAGCTTTCAAAGTCTATTGGTTGCTGCCTTTGTCTTCCTATCTACATAGATCAGCACAGCTCTGTCGCAATGGGCAAACTTTCAGTGCTAGCAGCATTTTTAATGAAGAATAGCCCTAGATCAAATTTGGATACGATTTTTTATTCTTGAACCCAAACATCTCACCTTTCTTTGTCGTCGAGATAACCTCCACTAGGAGGTTGAAAGATGTATACAGAACGTAACCATTGTCATGAGCGACCTCGTCTGCATACAACATAAAGGACGGACTTTATACATACAATCTGTTATTGCTCTTGGTTCTCAAGAAATGCCAGTTCCGAGATCCACTGTCTCTTCCTTTGTGTTGTTACAGAGTAAATAACCTCATACACACTAACAGTGTTAAATATCTGTCATTTTCCGTTTTTGTCTCTTCACCAAACCACAAATAGATCGAGATAAATATGGTATAGTTGATGAACTTTAAGTCCCGTATGTGTTTCCTCCTTTATCAGCCAAAATCTATCAAATTCAAAACTTCCCGTCTGATATGGTTTTTAAATGAAAGTTCCAAATAAGCTTAGCTTCCAATCTTGATTCTTAGTCTTTTTAGATTAGCATTGCTATGAGCCACTTTACCACCAAGCTGCTCCATTTGAAGGATTTTCGACGTGCACGGTTTCTTGTTGGTCTCCGAAGAAATGTCATTATTGAGACGCAGTACATTTTGATTGGGTTTGTTTTGAGAGAGAGACCTTAAGGTATACTCACAGCTTCAAATATCTGTTACTTTTTTCCTTTGTCTTTGAGGTCGCACAGCTCAGAATAATCATGGCCCCTAGCCATGACTGTATTTTCGTTCTTATCCACCAAACATTATCTAGTCTAAAACTTACTTCACATGTTGTTAAAAGCCTTCCCCAGTTCAGATACACTCAAGCCATCACCAATCTCACTTTTCACTTCTCTTAAGTCAGTACAGTTGTAAGTTGCTTTACCAGCATCCAGCCCCGAGTCGATGGACTGTTCATATGTCCTGGGTTATTTCTGCAGACGCAAATATATGTCAGTTCTGTTGTCTTTTAAGCTATATTTTTTTTTATGGTAAAATAGACAGCTTCACATCCAACGACAGCTTTGAATATCTATGATTTTCCGTCTTTGCGATGACTTCAAGCAGATAGAATTATCCAAGTGGAGCTAGTGGCTTTTAGTTTGGTGCAGGCTGTAAGTTTTTGCTCTTGAGTATGAAAATCCTTTCGTTGAAGGACTTACTACCTTTCATGTCTCTGTTTTTTAATTTACCAAAAATAAGCTCAATTTAAAACCCTCATTCTTAAATTCGGATAAGCAAAATTTCTGCGGGGAGCCACTCTACGAGACCAGATTTCAAAGGCATTGGCATGCATTTTTTTTGTTTTTATTTAGTAAATCTGCTTTGGATGGACACTTTTAGGGTCGGATAACAACATCAGGCTTCAGTTATTATTCTTTAGTTGGCTTAAGTCAGCATTGCTGTGAGTTTTTTACCCGCACATCCCCGAAGTTGATAGGCCTTCTGCTTTCAAGGTCCCCAAGAAATGTCACCTATAAGATAAAGTACCTTCTTCGTTGTTTAGCTTTTGAAGCAAAGTGAAATAAACAAGTCTTGGGCTTTGGACTAAGGATAGATCAGAATAGCTCTGGCATAGCTATGAATTTTGGGTTCGTGTATTTTTGCTCTCATCCTCAAAAAACTTTCATGTACAGGTTTCTCTCTCTCTCTCTTTTCTCCCTTTCTTTCTCTCTCTTTCTCTCCTTCTCTCTCTCCTTCTCTGTTTTTTTTAAAAATTATCTCTCTAAGACCCACCCCAAGTATATCTTCATACCATATTCGATTTCCACTTGGCAATACTGTTAGCTACTTGACTAGCACAAAAACCTCCAATCGATGAGTTTTTCCGTCTGTCTTATATTATCCTTGGGTCCCCCCAAAAATGCCAATTTTGAGACTCACTGTCTCCGACCTAATTGTAATTGTCACCGGCAAAGGGGCGCTACTCTTCAATCTAGCAGAGACAGGCAAAGCTGCCGATTCAGATGAGTGCCCATTCCGTGGTGATGGCGGACGACGAGAGACTGGCTGGCTAGCCAATGTGTTTCTGTGCCTAGTGGAGTAATGTTGTTAATTTCAGAGCCTGCTCCCGTTGCCTTGTCCATGGCGGACAGCCAGCTGTGACCGTGAGTTTCTAACTTGAGGTAAGTGAGTTGCCTTCGTCTGAACTGTAAGTTTGGCTCTGAAAAAAAAAGGCCCTTTCAACACCGTTCTTTATTCTCTCTTTTTCTCGCCTTCTTTTGTCGCAGTACTCTTTCTCTTTCTCTTTCCTTTCTCTCGTCTTTCTTTCTGTTTTCTTTCATTCTTTCGTTCTGTTTTCTCTAAATCGTTCTATCTGTCTATTTTTCTTTCTTTCTCATTTCTCCCTGCTTCCTTCTTCTCCTCCGTTTCTCCCCTTTGAATCCCATATAATACAACTCTTTCCTTGTATAGAGATGTATAGGAACAACTCCTATTCTTCAAATTCTGAGACAACAGGCAGCATCAAGCTGAATAGACAGTCTGCATTGTAACAGCTTACATAGAACATGCTACTCCACTAGTGTTCAGCTACAAACGCTTTCATATCCTTACAAGCAGCTTTCATCTACATTTATAGTATTACTGTGGGCTGAGTCACTCTCAATTTGCCACCCGTAAAAGTTTGGGCAGAAAAGCAATTTCACATCCCTTGTAAATTCTCGCTCAGCACCTAAACGTCATGAGCTCAGACCAGCCCAGACATGGCCTAATATTACGGGCTCTTTACGCTAATACAAAACTTAACCTTTTCGAGCCCTATACTCTGAAAATTGTACATTGTCAACTATTACTAGCATTGCTACTACTACTGTGTATCTATTTCCAAATCTGCCTATGCCGGCTGTTGCTTTGTGCTTTGGTGTTGTACTGGCACATACTCACGTCAATGTTGGCTGTAGTCTTGCTTCCCTGCTGTGCCGTTCGTAATTGAAACTGCCCATGTTAACAAATGTTCATGGCTTTTCGCAATATCAACAGATGACAAACATTTATGTTTGTCTGATCTTTCGGGGTTTGCTAAGTGTTTTCTTTCTTCGCGCTACTGTATCGACAGAGAATGAAATGTAAGTTCATCCGAATGCTTTTGCTTTACCATACTACTGATTATCATTCAAAGCTTTGACCCGGATTTCATCTTTGTAACTGGCTTTGAATTTCGATCAATTCAGCTTCCTAACTGGTCCAGTATATAACAGCCGGTCTTCATATTTCCTGGGTTGCCCAGGGTATGTATGTCAGAGTAAGTCAGAAACGTCTTTCCGGGCGTATTACTGATCTATCGGGAGCTCGTGAAACCCAAGGACGTACTGCCGGTCTTCGGTGACATGACCCCATCTCAAGTTTTGTGCTCCTACTTGAGATATCTTTGTTGGAGACTCCTGTTTTTCTTGTTTTCTACGCACTGCTCATTCAATTTCCTTTCATCTGATAAGCACTATGCAAGGCTTATGTTAAATATTTGATGATGGAGAACATGTATTGTCTGTTATCCAGTGCCATATGTCAGGAACGTTTTGCCAAAAATTAATTATGTCTAATCCCTGAAATATTCCCACCCCCACCTGAAAAAAAAAAAAGCAATCCTTAGCGAGTGGTGTTGTAGATCAGTAGTTCAGGTTCAGAACTCTCAGGTATATTGTTTTTGGCACTTCTAACAATTAAGCCATAGTGTAAGCCACCTGTGATCAATATGCATTTAGAAACGAAAACAACAACAACAGCTTACAACTGCTACTGAATTTAGATATGCTCCTTCTTCCTCTTTCACATAGCATGTACCTCAGTTTGCAGTCACCAGGGGGACCTTCTGACGAGCGTTGTCTACAAATCTTCTCCATCCGGCATAGCTGTGGGCCACAGCCAAGGCCTGGAACTCTGCAATCATTTCAATGGTCCACCTCGGAATGTTCTAGATCCATCTCGCAACCTGTTCCTTTTTGCTCTATCTTCACTTTTTGGTTATTTGGAGCTATATGTGACGCGATAAAATCAGGATCTCGTCAAATTGAGACGACCAGAGAAATCACGCGCATTTCAACAGTGAATGAATTTTTAACACAATGTTTTATTCTCCACAGAATCCTACTATTATCAATGTAAAAATGCATTTCAGTGTTAAACTTGTTGAAATAGATTGAGTAAAAGCCCAAAAATTATAATTTAATGGCATGTCTTAATAATGATTAACAAAACTGATTGGCTATTTTCTCACTAAATTCAGCTACAGCAAAAGGTAAACCCCATCCCCGTCAATTACCAATATCTCGACTTCTACCTAAGTTAGACGTTTTGCTTTTCACACACAGAATTTGAAATGAAGACCCTCCAATGATACCAATAACTCAAAATTTGACAATTGCCTGATTTCATTGTGTCGCATCTCAGGTGTCATATGAAAAAGGGATAGTAAATCTATCATAATTGTGTCCCGATCACCTGCCCAAACAGGTAGATTCTGAACATCATTTTGTCCTATCTCCTACGTGCAAACACCACTGTTAAACACAAAATATCAGTTTTTTTTCTCAAAATGCGAAAAATGGAGATAAAGCAACAGAGAACTGAGCTAACGATATTACTTTTACTTTAGTCTACTTTTTGCCCACTAACATTCCTACTGTTTTATGTGGCGCAGCTTAGATATCCTGCAATGTTAATAAAGATGCCCTTCTCCGTTTCACTGTAAATTTTTGCCAGAGCATAAATTTATCACAAGGAATGTAATTTAAAAAAAAAAAAAATCATTCTGGATAGAAATTAATCTTCTAGAGCGGGCTCTCTCGGGGAATTGTTTACCAAAAACGAGGCTGCAAATCAATTTTAACTTTAAGGACATGTCTGTGGGTCTTTGGCCAGCACTCTAGACCTGGCAGATCAACCGGCGTTAAGAAATATAATTGTGAGCATGTGGTTCGCTTTGAGATTTTGATGGTAGCTGATTGCTTTTTACACACTTTCGTAATCATAGTATAACTTGGAAGATTTATTTTTACCTGGATATAATTGACACACTGCTTGATGCAATGGAACCGCCATTGTGCTTATGTTCCGTATATGATAAATTAATCTCTGATTGATTGATCGATCAATTGACTAATCAATTATTTATCATTATCCCCCATCAACTAATTAATCAGTCAAATCGCTTATTCGATCAACCAATCGATTGGTCAGATTATCAACCAATCAGTCGATCAAATCAATCAATCAATCAAATAGGTAGAAGAAGGGTTCAATGTTAAACGCAGACAGTACTGGAAGACGTCAAACAATAGTGTAGGGGCTAACACGACTATAATACGTCTGAGGCTGGAACCAGCCATACCTGGCGGGGACAGAAAGGAGATGTGACAAGGACGTGTGTGCTCCCCTTTATGACGTAATGTCTGGATCGTACAAAGTCCCTTGTTGAGAATTTCTCTTTCCCACTTTCTTTTCACACCCAACCCTTTGCCCTCTTCTCTCCATCCTATTATCTTTATTTTCTTCACTTTTTCGTCCTTAGTGATTCCATCAGTCGCTCCGTTACTCTGCTCTCTGCCTGTGACTGCCTCTTGTTGTTTTTTTTTGTGTGTGTTTTATTTTGAATATAATCCCCCTTCTCTCTCTTTCTTTCTCTCTCTACGTGCTCTCTATATTTCTCCCTCATTCTCTTGCAGTCTCTGCTATTCTAAGACACAGCAACACGAACACCACTATTGCTATCTCTCCGGTATCAAGAGCTGTTAATTAGTGTTGTAAAGAAATCTTTTTACTACAATGTATTTATAATTAATGTGGCAAGTACAACAGCCTTTCTTTTCTTTTTTCTCAAATTTCAAGCAATGAATTGGAGACATTTGCAGATGCAGGAAAGATAATTAGAGATCTTAGATTAATTAGTTTATTAAATTACACTTAATTACATCTATACATTAGGGTAAGAAGGTCAGAATCTACCTGTGCTTTCCTTTCTTTCAAAACAGTAACTAGAACATTTTCTGTGCACAAAACGCCCAACTCTGCGCTAAGGAAACCAGAATAATAACCATAAAACCAAACCAACTTCAACAAATAAATGAACAAAAACATTATCAATCCATATTCCATGTTAAATTAAACCCATTAGAAACAGGACTCTAGCCATTCTGCTCACTAGATCTTATTTTCTATTTGAGCATGGAGCTTGAACCTTATTTCACTGCAACAAAACAATAACAAGCTAAACACAAGCTCTTAAAGAGGTGAACTAAAAAAAGGGGGAACACAGGGGGACCCTTAAAAAAAAAAAAAAGAACCCATACAAATTTTATTAAATCCTACGAAGGTCCAGCAAATTTCGAGACTTTGGCTGGACTTAAACTTCAGTCTGTATACATTTATTCTTCAAAGCTTCAATTATCTTGGTTGGTTTGCATGAAAGTCATAGTCGTTCAAAACTATATTCCAAATGGCGCCCTCGGCGTTGGAGACACACTTGCATGCGGCACGCAAAGTTGTTAGTTATTACTTGAACACATTTCTCTCTGGGGGATTTCTCTGGTTTTTGGCAGTGATCACTCCCTTCGGTTCACCAATTGTTTGAGGGTTGTTCTCATAAAGATCATCCTTGAGACACACAAATGAAAATTTGTGGGGTTCAAGTCTGGTGAATACGGTGCCCACTTAACGTTACACATCCGGCTGATCGGTCTTTCCTGGAATCACTCTCTCAGCCGGGCTAGGAAGACTTTCATACAAAGCAACCAAGATAGCTGAAACTTTGGAAAATGGATGCACACAGTCTGAAGTTTAAGTTCAGCAAATTTCTCGATATTTTCTGGATCTTTGTAGAATTTGATAACATTTTTATGGGTTCTGCTTTTTATGGGTCACTTAAAAATGATTCTATATAATTATAGCAAGTGTTGAGTTTCTAAGTTAAAGGCCGTCAGTAGAATCATTTTCAAGTGTTGTGTTTTTAAAGTCCATCAGTATATTTTGGCGTTTCTGAATTTTGCAGTTTTCCCAGACATAAATAGTTTCTTTTCAGGCAAAGTTTAAAGTTTATCACAGTTGTATGGATCGGGAAGATTTCTGAATTACTTAATGCAAGACCTTAATTATCAGGTTTAATAGAGGCCAGATGTAATGTGTAAAGATTGGACACAAGACAGATAGAAGAACAGCACGCAGGCTTTCTCCATTAAATATTTACTCCAACTTTTCCGTCGCCAACTTGTAAACAATCAGTTGTCTCTTTTTTAATAGAAATATGTTTTTTTTAAAAAGTTCGCCACAACAAAGTTTGTCCTTCGAATTATAAAAAAAAAAAAAAAATAAAAAATGGCTACAATAATGTGAGAATGTTTCTCCACAATGTTATCTTCCATATGAAATTTAAATTCACTATCACTGAGAGAAGAAATTCGGAACCGGATATTGCACTTGGTGGTGAATGTCCTTTACAAACAGATCCACCTTTTCTTGTGACAGCTTGCCTGACATTCCTCATCCTATGAGAAACTTCCTTGTCATCTCTGTCAGACTATTTCTCTCTCAACCATTTTTTACGTGGCCTTTCAAAGAGGATGTCCTGGCTGTGTCTCTTTCACACATCATACATATTTAATAATTTGTACTTGTGATATCGTCTCCTTTTTCTTTTCTGGACTGCTAGGGGCGATCTGTAATAGTGTTGGGGGGGGGGGGTGGTGGAAGAAAAGGAAAACAGTATTTCTCTTCTGTCGAGTCCCTTTCGTTCCTTCCATCAAAGTAGAAGAAAAATATCTAACGTACTCGTGTAAGTCACCTTTTCTGAGAAAACTCTATGTCTAGAAAATGGAGATTTCCTTTTTGCTTGTTACGGGGAACAATAGTTTACAGACAATGAAGTGATAAGCTGTCTTTCAACACTTTAGAAATGAGTTTCAATAAGTGAATTAAATTGTGATAAAAAAAAACAAAGGTACTTTGGGGCAAAGACAGTTATTAAGGAAACAGACTTTGTAATTTTGTAAAGGATTCGTTCCTTTCTACCAAATCCGGCCTCCTTCTCATCCGCCCTCCCCCTCCCATTCCTTCGTCATATTACTCCTTTTCTTCCGATCCCTATTGAATTCTTTTAATCCAACATCTAATGGTGGAAATGTGTGAGTAATAATCTAGACAGGATTAGAAAGAAGAGGGGTATGGGAGGGGATTTGAACTCCACTTCTCTCACCTCTATTTTTTTTTTTTTTATGTCCGAACTTATACTAAAAGAGATCAAAGTGGAGGGAGTGGGGGAGCTAAGATCTACCGCTCACCCTCCATCCCCTCTTTTTTTTTTTTTATAATGATCGAATTTCTAGAAGATCATTGAAGGGAGAGAATAAGAGGAAAAGAGTGAGAGAGGCGAACCCCCCCCTCCCCCTCCCTCGGTGGGTCTCTTTTTATGAACTCCTATATGACGAATGCAAAGGTAAAAGCTTAAGACAAGGCTGTCAAACATTTTAGGGGGAACCCCGATGACTCATAATTCAAGTGAAAGAAGAAAGAAAAACTGGGATCGAACTCCTGCTAAAGATGTGTTGGTTGGAATACAGTGGAGAATGAAAGAAACAGAGAAGAGGGGGTGGGGGGGGGGGGAAGGGAGGTCCTTTTTTCTTCCCCAACTTCTCGAGACTGGGAGA
>JBCAUA010598135.1:0-16189 GCA_038406235.1 Peronia verruculata
TATCTATCTATCTATCTATTTATCTATCTATCTATCTATCTATCTATCTATCTATCTATCTATCAATCTATCTATCTGACTGTCTGTCTGTCTTTCGTTCTTTGTATCTGTGCCTCTGTCTGCCTGTTTTTTCCTGGTATTTTACTTAGGTTCAGCTTTTGAAATTCTTTACAGCTTACAACGTTTGTTTATTGCCTTTATATCAGTTTATTTGAATCATTTTTAGTATAAATTGAGAACTTTCCAGCTATCATTAGCGAGAATTTTCCAGCTTTCTTTATACGAAATGTTCTGTTGTTTGTTTTATGTTGTGTTAACAGTCATCAAATTATATCATACTAACTTATTTCATTTCTGATGATCAAAGGCAGAAGGATTAAATGTTTAGTTAGATATTATATCTGGAGTTTTGTTTTTTCTTTAATATTGTCGTTTTGATTAATTTGATTTCTTTTGACAGTTCTCAAATAATGTTTAGGAAAGCTTTGAGAAGCTGTTTCTGATTTTTTTTTTTAAAGAAATTAAATTGTAGATGCAGTTTTTCCAACACTGAACATTAGGATCTTTCACTACATCAATTATATGCATAGAAATATAAATTTTAAAATCTGTGTCGAAATGATATGAAGAAAAAGGACTATAAATTATTAAAGGAAAAAAAAAAACGAAACAAAAGTAGGGTTCATCAAAAGGACATTGAGGAAGATGAGAGATAAGAGCTTTCTCTGAAAACACCAACATTGCTTATTCTTATGTTAAAAAGCAGGCATTTTCTTTTTGCGTCCACCTCCTGTCCGCTGAGAAGAAAAGGTCTTGCAAAATTATAGTGAATAATATTGTACACGAACACCGGGGGGGGGGGGGTAAGAGGGGGCGATGTAATGTAAACAACGATAAGAAGAGTCTCGACGAGGAAGCTAGAGGTGAATTTTTACATGAAATATCTGTTTCGTGGTGACCTGTGAATGTAGACCCAAACCCACTGCTGGTTTTCTGTGCTCTCAAAGCTTGAGTTTATGCAGTGCGTCCTGTTACCTTACATCAAACAATGCTTACGGTTGTCAGATAATCCATAGACCGCCGGATACCAGCAATCTGGTTCACAGGTGTGCGCGTGTGTGGGTGAAAGCTCTACATGTGATGTGTGTTGTTTATCGCGAGCAAGCATGATATTTATCATGAGCACCAGTAAAAGCCACACAATATCAAAGCAGCTCTCTGGTATACAGAATATTCTTATCATACAGACTCTGTTAGCTTCTTTTATTTGATCTCAATAGATCTGGTCCCGTCACACGTTCCCAGACATGCGCATCACTTAATGTACATACAAACGCTCTCACTGGCTCTTAGACATCTGTAGTGACATGGAGTTTTGACAAAAAGCAAACTTAAGGTTACATATAGTCGACAGCCTTAAAATAACAAGCATTCCTATACTGAGACCATCCTTCATCATCTTAGTTTATATTACAACAAAGGTGATTATAAACGAGCGACATGGTTGTTATTATTAATTGCAATTATATATGTACAACAGGCACTAATTTTTCAGAAAATCTCCAACAGCTTGATTTTCTCTTCAATCAATAATATACATGTATTGTACAAGACAATGTCAACAAATGTGCCCTATGTGCAATATTTTTCTGTTAGATCCAAACTTTTCTTCAAGCCTGGGCTTCTTTGAATAAGTAACATTCAGATGCCAAGGAGTCTCAAATAACTGCATTTGTTTCTTATAGAGTCTTTACTTCAACATAATAGAAACAGACCTGTTTTCCCTGTCTCTTGAGAAATGTCGCAGCTCTATAAACTGTATGGCGTTTTCAAATGACTTTCATTGTTCGAAAGTAACCAGAAAGTGCATTGGAACTTTCACATACATTCCTTGTGAACAGAAGATGTGAGTCCTCGCTCAGAGCGCATACTTATTGCGCCTATGTCATTCAAAGTCATTTTTAGGTAAAGATCTCAGAAGCTATGCCAGTCATCAACTGTGTCCATCGTTTCTTCCAAATCTCTACAAGAGCTGTTGTATTTGTCCGCTCAGTTCCTCAGTTGTGTTCAGACATGTCCCGATGTTTAGTTGACTCTCTCGTGGTCAATCTCAGTGTAGAGAGATTCCTCCTGAACATTCAAATTCATGTACACCTGAAAGAAAAAGACAAATAAATAAGGAAACGAGCATGCAGAATATCAGGACAATAGCGGACTGCAAATCGATTATTGCTGCTCAAGTTTGACAAACACGTATTGTGTAGTTCTCTTGATCCAGTTATTTTTGCTCTTTTAGTTTCAACAAACTTATTTTATGTGCACTTTGTTGTTATGTAATTTTACGTTCTCAAACTGTACTTGTAATAAACACCATTGATGAACATCAAGTTAAATAAAGGCATTTTAAAGCAACTAGATAGTGTGATATGTTTTTGTTTGAAGAATGGATGAATCTGACCCAGGCCTGAGGTTTTAATAACAAACGGCATTAGAGTTATCTTATCGTTCTATTCTAAAAGCTGGCCTTGAGTCTCATAGGGTTAATCCTTGAAAGACAGAACGCCATTCTTGTTGTTATTAAGTTTCCCAGGCTCACTAAAATCTCCTTACTCCAGCAGCTCTCATTTTCTTGAAAAATACGATAACAACTAAAACAATCGAGTAAATAAACAAACGAGCTGAGAATGTTTGTCAGGAGTTATATCATAGTCGTTCAGTTCATCACTTAGGCTTGCTATGTAAAATTATTTGAATGCAATTTACAAATTCTACATTTTCTTTGTTTCTCATTCAGAAAAAAAATCATTTCCTAAGCCAACTATCGTTCCTACCTGACCCGTTTTCAATAGAAAAGTGAAAAGAACGAAAATGGGAACATCGATGTCTTTTAAAGTGGAACAGTTGTTTTTTTAAATGGTGAATGGCCTAAATATTTCCTAGACCGCTATATTTTTAATATCGTCAAATGCGATAAAGATACTAAAATTTCAATTTTCTTTTCTCCCTTGTGGATACTGCAGTTGTGGTCATAACATTTTTTTGATCTCTGTGTACCTCCTGGCCTTCACTGGCAAACCAAAACCACCTTTCCCTTGAAATCTCTGTTTCTACATAATCGCAATTTAGTTTGCAAGCTAACTAGTAATAAATACTGGACAAATGCAGGTGTAGAGGACAAAGCGGTGCAGCAGACTGTCTCTCATTGGAAAGAATGATTTAAAGAGGCGTGGAAGTAATGGCACTGTTGCTGTTGTTGTTGTCGTTGTTGTTGTCGTTGTTGTTTTTAGTGTTGTTGTTGTTGTTACTGTTCTTGTTGTTGTTGTTGTTGTTGTTGTTGTTCATGTTCTTGTTGTTGTTGTTGTTCTTGTTGTTGATAAAAGCATTTTGTGAAGTTTAGTTCTCTCTGCCCCTGGCCAGCAGGCTATCTTTATATATCTCGCATTGATCTATCCATTGACCGTCTTCCTACAGCGACATCAAGTTTCACTTAAAGGTTCTACTATTATGGATTTGTGAAAGTATATAAGCTTTATATTAAACAGGGGTCGACATAATGATCTTCACTTACTGATTTATGACATTAAGGATTGCCATTTACCTGGGTCATTATTGATATGATAATCTTATTTATTACCCTTAATGTCAGTAATAGACTAGAATGTCATTAGTGCTAACAATTGACCTATTTCTGCCTGCGGTCTTCATCTTCATGGTCAAAGCTCATGGTGGCCTTTTTTGGAAATTCTAGCACAAAATTAACCTGCCCTGACAGGCAAATGAACAGTTAACAACTGTTTATGTGTATTTTATGTCTGGCTTTTGTTTAGCTATATTAAAATCTGAGGAGGACACCTTCTTCCCCACTCCTCCCCATTGCACTGGATAGAGAGGCTGCTGTCCCACTATACAAGTCTTTCCGTCACGGATCCAAATCTGTATTCACTTTTTTTTTTTTTCATTTGCCACACAAACACAGCAAGATAAGCTATGATGGTCTACGATAAGACAAGATAATTTAAGTTTTATTTGTCTTCGAGAGAGAAAAATCTTCTTCGCCGTGGATAGAGAAATGGCATAAACATGGTAATACATATTCACACACCTCCGGTTTAATTGAGTCATAAAGTGGAAATAGGGTTATAGCGTTGAAATATGAGAATGTTCAGGGATCTTTCGGTACACACAAGCCATATAACATCAGTCTGACAGGTTATATAGATCCACTGTCAAGTATTAGGTCATTTTATCACTCTTGGTCTTGGTCGTGGTCAATGAGCTCCAGAAACTAATGCACTTCTCATACACAGATCAATTTGAGTTGTGTTCAGCTTTCAAATTCAAATGAAAATTAAAGTGTGTTTGAATAGGTAACTGATGTATAGGTATTCTGCAGTCCACGTCCCTTTCAGACACCTAATTTAACTAAATAGCACTTCGTTTTGCCAATTAACAACCATCTACAAAAGATAAAGCAAAGGCCGTTAACATTTTTTTTTAAAGAAGTTTTTAACTCAGTGTAACAAAATTATTTTCATGATTGTTCAAAATGATATAGATACTAAAGAAGCTACTGTCAAATGCAAGGAAAAGAGAGATGGATGCTTGGCAATACCATGATTCTGGGCGTTCATTCATATTTTATACGATCTGAGTAACATTAAATTTCGTAAACACTGCAGGCAGAAAACGCATTTGTCACGCACCTACCTAGGTCAAATAGGTCGGATGTCAAATGAACCTCTTTTGTGTAGTTCTTTGTTGTTCATGTCGTGGTGTCGTTATTGTAGTTACTGATATTGTTGTTGTTGTTGTTGTTGTTGTTGTTGTTGTTGTTGTTGTTGTTGTTGTTGTTGTTGTTGTTGTTGTTGTTGTTGAAAAAGTTGGGTTTTCCTGACCATAAAGGTCTCAAGACTTAATGCAAATATCTGGGGACAGAGAAGGCGTAGCTAAATGACTTGGTAGGTACACCCATTTCCTTTTGCATGAACTACCAAATTAATAACTCAATACAAACAAATTTTAACATCAGACTCATTTCCTCCGTCTGTGTGACAAATACTCACCTGACTGTTCTCCATCATCCTCTCCAGGCGGGCAGTCAGTTCGTCTATTGTCGGGCGTCTCTTTGGGTCATCATTCCAACACTGAAGCATCATCGCGTACCTGGAAAATCCCGATGGACAAGAATAAATTCAAGAACATAACATTTCATTTCATTCTGTAGCCTATATTTGTCTATCTTAACACCACAGAATACCGATATTATGTTTAGGGGTCCAGTGATATCGATGTCAATTTTGAAATCTTTAGGTTCAACGTGGAGATTCCTTTGCCACAAGACTGGTCCATGGTCAGTAAGATCTTCCATGTTCATCCGACCATCCAAAGGTGAATGGCATTATTTGTTATCTTCGCCCAGCTTGAATGGAAGAGACTTAGATGTTTAATAATATCATGTTGTTGCATGAGGCCATCACAAAATCACTGGGGATTCAGATGATTCACCATATTTGATACAGACTTACATATCTTGATCGCAGAGTCTTGGTTTCCTCAGTCTGTGGCCGTCTTTGAGATATTTAAACAGTTGTTGGCTATCTATGGACGAGTACGGCGTTCCTCCCAGTGTGAATATCTCCCAAAGCAACACGCCAAATGACCACCTAAAGAGATGAAAAAGAAAATATGTCAAGAACAATTTGTAAATATAAACCAATAGCTTAACGAATAGGTCCTACTAAGAAATGGGGAGGGTGGAAACAAAAAAAAAAAACTGTTAGTCACTATAAAGTGTCTCAGTTGATAAACACGCACTTGACAAGATCTCCAGGGCTTGCTAAGACTTTCTAGGTAGGAACAGTACAAGGAGAAAGAAAGAGAGAAAGGCAGAAAAGGAGATGGGAGGACAACATTGGGAAACAGACTGGTATGAAGCTGAATGAGACTATGAGAAAGAGCGAGAGAGATGGAAAGAGGTAATCGCCAGGTCGACTGTGGTATCTCAGTGGTCCACCAGACTAGGGGATAGGCCATAGGTGACCGAGTAAGTACCACTAGTGCTTGTATTAGGACTATGAATTTATATGCTGCAGAATTTCTTAGGACAGTGTGCTCAGTCACTCCCGTATAAGTATTGACAATAAAATCACACACACACACACACACATACACACACACACACACACACAGACACACACACACACACACATAGAAAGTCAATATCAGTCATGCTTTAAATCACTATTAAATTTGAGTTTTCTCTTTAGAAAACAATGACTGCCAATCTCTACATATATATATAACGTGGTTTTTCATAACATTTGCTTTAGGTTAACCTGAACTTGGTGGAGGAATTTAAGAATTGTCATTATCACACTCAAAGCTGGAAGTTTTGGAAGCAAGAGAATGTGGTCCTGAGAAAAAAAAAAAAAAAGGAAAGGATCACAAGTTGGGTGATATGTCCCAGCTCACACCTACTCTCCATAAGTGCACTCAGAGAATGGAGCTCTGTCTCCCTTCCCTCTTCTTTCTCCACTTTTTGATGTAAGGCGAGACAGAGAAATTGATTAAATGGCCTCCGGAAGTAAGGAAGTGGATGATTGCCCCCTCCCCTCCCCCACGCCAATGGACTGGGTGGAACAGAGGGTAACATGGCCACTTGGCATGTCCGCACTGATGGAGGGCGGAATTTCCTCAAATCTGAGTGCAGACTGCCCTCTCTCTTTTATGTATTGGCACTCACGCCTCACACATACATTTAAGTTCCCTTACTTAGGAACAATCAAGACGATTACATATTTCAAAATGGCCACCTCCCGTGTTATCAAAATAAATAATTATTTCAAAGTAATTGGCTTATACTGTTGTGGTGTGACTTTATCTGTGGGTCGGCTTCAAACAAACAAAGAAGCAAAACCAAACTGACAGATTATTTGCTTCACTGCAAAACTGCTTCTTAACATCTTAGACATGAGAATAGATGAGCAATGCCGTAAGCTCTTGACCATCTTGCACCACGACATAGAGACGGATTAAAAAGAAAAAGGGGGGGGGGGACATCATTGTGAATTTTATCATGCAGTGTATGAGTCACGTTTTCAAAAAGAATATGTCCCTTTTATCAACAAAACGTATTGGTTTCCCACTTTCGATTGGTCATGTCCATATCTTAGGAAAACCTATACCTCTTCGATGTGCCTCACAAAAAACTAAATAGAAAAAGACCAATAAATCAATCAGATGTATGTTCTTTTATTTTATGACCTGTAATGATTCCTCTTGTCTTATGTTTATGGGCAATACCGCCTGGCAATGAACCCAAGATTTTGGCTTCTATCATGATTCAAATTTTCAAGATAATGAGTCGTGAGGTTGCTTTTATTTTGTTCGGAAAATATATATCTGACAGATTACCTGCTATAATAATTCAACAGCAAAAGTTTACTCTTACAAATCTTGGAAAAAGATCAGCCTTTCACATTCTTAAGATTTCCTTCTTCAGTGCCAACATTGGGTCAAAATAACGCAATGTTGTCAAGACAGAACAAATCTCACACTGATAGGCTCACTGCCCTTTCTGGGCTCTGGCTGCCCGGTAAATCAGTCCAGGCTGAGGTCACGTCTATCAAAAAAAAAAAAAAGGAAAGAAATTGTTTTCCGACATGGCATAAACTGATTTGTGAGAGGCCACTGAGTGCTGTACTTGTAGAACTCCCAACGTTCGATTCCTAACCGATTTCTGGTAAGTCAAGAAGACGGAAACATCAAATGACAGCAAATCGACGGAGAGGAAAGGACAGCGCGTACACATAGTGGCAAAAATAAAAAAAAGCCAGACATGGAATCCAGAAGGATATATGAACGGAAAATGACTAAAATACAAACAGCCATTCCAAGAACTATCTTAGAAACAGAGAAAACGATGCCCCCCCCCCCCCCATCTATCTCCCCCCCCCCTCCCCCCATATTCAAATGATAGATAAACAACATAGTAGAATCTAGAACAGGGATAGTAACTGAAGACAAAATGAGGAGATAAAATCAATGAACGTAACCCAGGGAGCACGACATAATGAGGGCTAAAAAGATACATTAGGCTTGCCAGTTGATTTTTCCAGACTTGGCTGGACTGCTAAACGATCGGAAAGTGAATACCCTAGATGTTATTCTCATTATATAGACTTGATTTCACAACTTGCCGTCGCTGATCTGATGATTAATGGATGGTGTGAGAAGCGTTTATCTGGATGGAAAAGTAAAAAAACCTGATGTGCTTTACAACTTTTTATTCAGTTAAAATCCACAACCCCATCAATGTGATAATTTCAGTAAAACGTCAGCCTTTTTTTTTTTTAAAGAACATGTTCTCTTTGTGTCTGGAATATTCCCAATGCTCCAAATTGTGAGTGAATGTATTATTTGCTGTTATCCTCCTTTCGGTAAAAGGGACAATGTAGTCACTCAAAATCCAAACAGACAGATTCTGAGAGAAAAATCAATATCACTGCCCACCCAGGGTGCTGCAGAAAACATATCCCCCCCCCCCCCCAATAGTAGGAACAGTAAGAGATCTGTCGAGTCATACGTTGTGATATAGTAAACCCTGAGAACAAGACAATAAAAATGCGATAGGCTTAAACCTAAACTGAGCAATAAGAGAAACTCACAAGTGGACCGATTCTTCGCCCCATATTTTATCTGATATACAGAAATGGTCAACCGAGCATGCACTTTGGTTTAGCGTCCCGTTTCTATAACTTCTGCTAAAGTATTGGGATAATAAGGTTAAATTCTAAAATCTCTTCTTCAGACAACTACATGTATTGTAGGGAAAGCCCCCTTAAGGCAGACCATAGTTTTTGCTGGGAAGATTTCTTCACAGAGGATTACACCCACATGACACTCAGACTGTGCACAAGCACGCAAAGATATCGTATAATGATGGTGTCATCGTTCTGCGTACATCTCTGGATTAGAGATGAAAAAAAAAAAAAGGTTGGAAAGGTTCTTAATACACGATTTATATATAAACATCTGAAGTATTCTAACTTTTTGCAGGTAAAAACTAAACTAACCGGGCGTGTTACAGAAATCGGCTGCTACTATTACCGATAGCTTCTCAAGCTGAGGCAATGTTTCTCAGGTCTACTTTGTTATAATGCTAGTCGTGATATTTCGTTATTTACTATGCATGTGATGTAAGTATATCCTACATGTCTACTGTGCCTCATTAACTGGGAATAGACTTTTTTTCCTTTTCATGATAAATAAAGTTCATCTTAGAGCTCAACTTACCTTTTTCATCTTTTCTGTTTATATTTCTTTATTATTGAATAGTTGGTGATTTAATTAGCAAGTTAGATAGTTAGTTATCTAGTTGGTTAGTTAGTTAATTTTTGTATGTAAGTTTGTTAGTTGATTAATTAGTTAGTTAATAAGTTAGTTAAAACAACTAGTTAGATAAAAAGCTAGCTAGCCAGATAAAAGGTGAGTTGGCTCCAAAGTTCCAACTTATTTTGGTTATAAATTCCTCTTATCATTGTTCACCTAACCGTTTTCAGCCTGTCAACAGCTCCTTTGCACCTGTGTCTTGCTATTTTATCTATAGTCACGTGTGACAACTCATTCGGCCCATTGAAAGGATAAGGAAGGAAGAACAATAGAAGTGCTAACGAATGTCCTTGGTATGAAAAGGCCAGCCCATACTCACAAAAAGCACGATAGCTACATCCGTTCGTAACAGTCCATTAACGCTATTAGTTCACCATCTTTGATCTCCGCAAATTACCACATGTCTGCGATCGTCTCTTATGTTGTGGTATGTAAAGCTGAGATAATAATGATAATGATAATATTGGAAACACAAAAAGTAGATTGACATAAAAAAAAAAAAAAATCTGTGGACATCAGAGAAGAGAAAGAGAGAAAGAAAGAAAAAAATTAAGAAAGAAAAATGACGAATGACGAGTAGAGGTCCGCATCCAAGACAGAATTTAAAAGCGCTTGAACCGGATGTGTATGTAAATCAAGATAGATGATGTCTGGGTGGAGCTGGCTTGTTAACATGGGATCTTGTGAGTCACTCCTCAGGCAAGGGGTATGAGAGGATTGGGGGAAGAAAAAGAGGGCAGACAAGAATAATGAAAGAGATGAGCCAAAAATGGATTTTTTTTTTTTTTAAATGACTTAAAAATGTCAGCATAGTAAGAATTTGTATGGAATAAATAGGGGTGCTAGGTACAGCATTCAGAGGAAGAGATGAGAAACAAACAAACAAAAAAAAAGAAGAAGAGACCAGGAAAAGAAAAACGAAGAAAGGAAACCATTAGGAGCGTAGCATCACAGAATAGATCAATTTCCCTCTCATTCCCATGCTATAACTTGCGGATCATAGGGAGAGGTGGAGAAAGTTGCCAGATATCATCAGTGAGTGTTTCAACAATGTCCTACCAGCTCTACTGTTATTCTAATGTGTAAGGGATTGGAGGAGAAGCTGAGTATCAGTTATAATATGTGAAAGGACCGTAACTAAAAAAGATACATCATATAATGCTCGTTGCTAAAATAGAAGACAGCTTAATTTAATATGTTGCAAGTAAAATACAATATTATCTAGAACGAGAAACCGCTCAGATAAGATCCACCGTCACACACCTGTGCAGCAAATTCGAATACTCCAGTGGTCAAGCACAGGCGAAAGGCAGTGTAGCCAGAGAGAGTAAGGATGACATGCACTGCCACATTTCAGGGAACAATACAAGTTATATGTTGGGTTATCAACATGAGGCAGGACACATGAACAATATCAAAGTAGTGCATCATAGATCAACAGAGATAACTCCTTCTAATATAAGATATGGAGAAGAAAAGAGATAACAATAATAAACACAAAATGAACAAACAAGTTAAAAAAACAGGGGTGGGGGGGGGGGTGGGTGCTAAATTGGAAAGATAACAATATTGTACCAAAATAATAATAATAATAATAATAATAATATAATAAATGAATAAATAATGGGAGGACATGATGAAACACAAGCAGATAAGAGTAATTATAGCCCAGAGAAAAGGACATAAAAGGTGAGAAGAGGAAAAACAACGGAACTGTTTCTGCTCTAGCGGAAATGAAAACTGCAATATTTCTAGATGAAAAAAAAAAAAAAGAACGAAAGAAACCGTTCTAAACGTTTTTTTTTTTAAATGTCGATTGGATACAGATATTCATTCATTTTCGGTCGTGATTACGAATGCGTAGATGTTAGAATGATGTTGCATATGGTGTTCGTCCGTCGTAGCGACGAGGACTATCTATGTTATCTTCTTTTAGGGGAGTGGGGTTCTCTTGGTCTGTGGATGCGTACGTGACTGGTCGGTTCGCTGACAGTGCGGTCAGGGCGGGGGATGGTGGCAGCAACTGGGGATCTGTTGGCGCTGTCCTTCTTGGCTTGTCGACGTTATTCTGCTGCAGCTGCCCTGCTGGCCTCACAGTTTTTTGGCGCCTTTGTGTTGTGTATGAAAGATACGATTAATTTCCTATCAAGAGGATGTAGAGCGCTGAATATGTATGAACCACTCGGTAGTCTTAACTGATAAAGCTCTACTGATATTTGGAATATATCGTATTAAACATCTCAAATACCCCATAGGAAGGGGAAGGGGAGGATGCAAAGATGTACCCACCCTAGCGACAGTAACCACATTGCAAAGAAAAACAAATTTAATGTCACATCAACATGGTTCTGCTCTTCACGTTCAAATATCAAGAATGGACAGTGAGCATTGACCGACCACTATTTACTGAAGTAATGAAAGCTTTTTTGTGGTTATTGTTTTGGTCCTTTAAATAAATTCTTAGTTTCCAATGCCACAAAGGCAGTGATATGGACTGGACATGTCTGCAGGACATAAATGTCGGAAACATGCAGTTGATTTACTGATATCAGAGGGTTTCTTCCGGCTGTCATTAAATTTTCTATTGATTGACAACATCAAGAAACATGAGACAACGTAGGTACATTGTGGGCTTCACTGTTTCTTCTAAAAAGAATAGCTTTAGGTTTAAGGGAGCTTTTTTTTAAATTCAATTCATTATGTCGACAAAGGATGAAGAAAACTTTCCAATATGCGTCTGATGGGCTACTTTATTGGCAAACCATTCTTCCAAGGCACAGTAAAAAGCAACCGCAGAGAAGAGAGACAAAGTAAGAGATAGATAGGCAGCATCAAAGATAGAAAAAAAAAATACTGAATATAAAGAAAACACAGTGGATCACCAAGAAAAAGAGCTGGAAACGTTTGATGGCCTCAGCTTCCCAGAGGTCCTCCTCATTTTGGCAGAGATCAAGAGCTGGTTGACGAAAAAAAATGTGAAGAAGAAAGACAGTCCAGAGTTAACATTCTCTCGCTCAGCGTGCCTACGACTCTCGCTTCATTCCCCCTCATCCCTTAAACCTTTCTGTTCTCATTTTTACATTTTCCTGACATGTACCATGTTTACATTATGCAACATTACTTAAAGTCGTGAGACCGTCCACGAGGTTGAAGTGGTGAGCTTGAATTGATGAGCATTGGCCTGGGGTGAATGAACTGTAAGTACAGATCACTCAAGCCTGAGGACTGTAAGACGTATGTCAGTGGTCATCGCAGGGCATTGGCCCGCACTGTTTACTATGTAGAGCTCCCTTGAGTTAACAATAGGTGCATAAATATATATATATATATCTAGCAGGCTTAAAGAAAGCCAACAGAACTGCCAATCTGAAAATACTCCATTCTGTTTACATTCTAGTTCGTGGTAGGAGTCTTCAAGATTATGGTTCAATTAACTGCTAGATTAGATCCATGGCCCTGTTCATCCAACTTTATCACGATCCAAAACGACTCCCACGGCCTACCCACAATACTGAAATAATATATCCAAATAAAAAAACCCCACAGAAATAAGAACTTGACCACTCATACTCAAAACACTACGTTGCAATCAACCTAGGAACTCAGGTCTGAAACAGTGCTGAGACTTGTTTCCATACTGTGATATTTTAGCATGAAATTTTTTCCACTCGAAGATGAAAACAAACGTGTCTCTCTTATTAAATCTTATGTTATCTCATTGTCTCATATCCCCATAGTAGTAAGTGAAAGCAGCTGGAATTTAATCAGATTTTTCCGTAGTTATTGTTGTTGTTGTTATTGCTGTTTGTTGTCTTTGTTGTTTTTATGACACGCTTAGCTTGTCACAAGAAAATGTTCTGTTAATTGTCAGTCGATAGCAAGCATATTCTCTATCAGGTAAAATTATTATGTACCATCAAACACAATGCAAACTAACCTAATATCAAGGACAGTCTGAATGGTGAAACCGTCCTCTTCTTTAGAAAAAGAGCGTAATAAGCTGAGACGATACTAATGAACAAGGTTTCACGGTGTATATATTTCAATCCAACACTGGCAATGCACAAAGATAGCCTTCACTGAATAAACTGTATATCACTTCTAACACACATCCCGGGGATAAATCCACAGTCTGAAGACGCCAGAGGAAGACAGCAAATACATAACTCACAGAGAGAGAACACAAACAGATAGTGCTGTTTGTCTACGTAAGCCTGCAGTGTTACTCACTGCAGAAAATCTCTTGTATCCAAGGCGCAGCGCAAGCTCGCTCTGGTGTGAGGCCGCACATGTACATGTATATAGAGCGTCGGCCGACTATTGATCCGGGTGTTCTATAGCAGTCTCGGGAACCGGCAAACTTCTCCATCTACATGTACGTTCTGACAGACAACTCAGCCGGAATGGAGGAGACGAGGATCGAGGGGGGATGGAGGCGGGAGATAGAAGAAAAAAATGAAGAAGAGGAGAGAATTAATACTTTCATCTTAGGAATTTCACACTCAAATCTACGTCCCTATCCCCCCCTCCCCACCCCTCTGCTCCCCTTTCCTCCTTTATATTTAATCACATCCATCTGTTAGTTTGTTCTATTTATTTATTTATTCATTTTTTAACCCCAACACCAGTAGCAGTTTTGTGCAACACCCCACATCTCTTGTGTCTTCATCTGTAGGTATGGCTGATTTTACTCCTCCTCGATAGACAAAGCAGATCTACAGGGCGGAATGGAGCGGATGTTTTGACTGTAGATCTTCTCTGTCAGTAAAAGGGTAACAGGTAAAGTCTGCCAAAAAGCTCCTCTCTCTTCCACGTTTCTTCATCATCTCAATGTATTTAAAAAAAAAAAAAGAGAAAGAAACGAAGAGAAAGGGAGGGAAACACACGCACACACGCACACACACACACACACACACACACACACACACACACAATGTAGTTCTCACCATTTACTAGTCTGTGGTTCTCATCGAATATCTTCCAGGATGACGCTGGCTGATTTGACTTTTTTTGCCGCCAGAGGCTGATATATTTGTATTAATTGTATTAACAAAGTATCATATAGATTACAGAACTGTTTGTATACATGAGGAATAGAAATGCATTAATATGGTCCATGTCGATTTTCCCTTTTTTTTTTTTTTTTTAACTCCTTTAAATGCTATAAGCGGTGTTTACAAAACTAACCTATGCAGGCTAGTCCTATGGAAGAACTGAAATACAAAAAAAGAAACATTATATTGTGCTTAAAGTCCAGTGTCATCGAATCAAAACACGGAAGCTATCTCAAAATTTGAATGGGATCATTTAGTACCCGATATATTTCCACTGCTTACACGATATAACGCTGGGCTACCAGCCACTCAGCATTCCATCTCCCCCAAAATACTCCGCTCAATCTAGCAGGCTTATTCGTTTTCAGGGTCTCCAAGATTTCGTACGATACCCAAGAGGTGTGATTGTTCTTTTCATACAGGCCAAGATCTACATAAAATATTGCTATGCAACCATAGTATGTGCAAGGTATCGCGACTCGTGACAAGTAAAGAGGGGAAGGGAGAGAGATTAACCTCTGCCATTCTCATTTGCACCGAGCATGTCTCGAGTATCCATTTTGCAACACTAATCTCTCCTCAAAATGATAAACATTTTCCTTCTCGCGTGGCAGTGATGTATGAGTTGTCTAGTGCTGTGCCTTAAAATATAATCATTCGGATTTTCAGACTCTGCATGCGTCAAGATAGGAGCAGTGGGAGAAGTTTTTTTTTCGTCTTGTTTTGTAACCAGGACAGAGCAAGGTAGAGAAGGTTTAAGAGGAGAGAAAGAAGGGAAGGAGATCGGTCAGTATGATGATATTGAAAGATGTATCCGCTCACTTGAAAGGGGTTATGTAATGACTCTTTGATGAAGAATATAGGCAGTGCCCAGAGAATCAGATGCAATTCTTTACTATACTCAAAGATGTTCACAGATAAAAAATGATCTAGAAAAGATGGATACATTATTATAATACTGCTTAGCTCAACAAAAGGGGAGGGGTGATTTTATGTAGCTGTTATTTCTATGATCAAAGTCATATCTCATTCTTATGTAAGGATTGTGTTTTATCTCTAGTAACATACATATCAAAGTCATTCATAGCATCAGAGCCTCCTTCTTTCAGCTCTGTCAATTTCCTAATCGGACTTTATGACATACAGACAAATATACCCATTATTTTATACTTGTCAATACCGAGAGACAGCGAGGGGAAGAGAGTAAGAAGAGATTTGAACATTTAATTAAGAGCTTTCCATTCATGCTTGTTTGTGGCCATGTTTTTCAACTGTTCTTCACTGATGTTACATTTATGGAGAGATTTTTTAAAGGGTGTTTTTGTACGGAAGCTTTGGCCATCCTCATAGTCAATGGCCTCCTGACAAGTCGTAGAAGAAAAGCTAGAACTGCTTGGTTAATATGCTATCAAGCACAAGATATCCACACCAAATTGACATTAGGTTTCAGGTTGTGTATTAACACGTGGAAATGATGCTATTGGCGACTTTTAAATGACCTTAATATTTGTAAATTTGACAACCTAGGATTTAATTTTTTACACTCAAAATACTAATCTCCCTACCCCCACTCTTTTCCCCTTCCCATCATCAACCCGAAATCCCCTTCGAAAGAAGACAGACAGTTGGATAGATAGATAGATAAACAGATAGATAAATAGATAGATTGTAGATAGATAGATAGATAGATAGATAGATAGATAGATAGATAGATAGATAGATAGATAGATAGACAGATAGATAGA
>JBCAUA010598356.1:0-16189 GCA_038406235.1 Peronia verruculata
TATCTATCTATCTATCTATCTATCTATCTATCTATCTATCTATCTATCTATCTATCTATCTATCTGTGTCTGTCTATAAAAATGTATGTAGACGGGCAATGAAATTTGATTGACAGACAGTAAGAAAATGTAACACACATTGTCCCAGTTAACAGACTAACTGAGGCAGATATTTGACAGTCGACATGAAGGTTAAAATATAGACTGTAATGAATGAGAGACAGACTGTGGGATTTGACAGATCAAACAACTATAACGACTGCAAAATTGCGGAGGTTGACAGACAGACGCACATTTCCAGAAGATAGACAGACTGATAGTATTTATTAGGTTTGATACACAGGCAATGGCAGGCAGTTTGAGAGCAAGCTATGAAGGTTGACAGACAGACCGTGAGGGTTGATAGACAGACTGTAAAAGTGACAGACAGATTGCGAGCGTTGATAGAAAGAAAAAAATCATGACAGTGGCTTGACAGTAAGAGAATGAGATTTGACAGACAGATAATATAGTATGAGGGTACACAGACAGACAAAGAGAGTTGGCAGACAGATTATATGGGTCCACAAACACATTTTAATGATTGACAGACAAACTTCTGATACTTACGTGATGATGTCGTCGGTAGTGCTGAGTCTAAAAATAATGGTAACCAAAACGAAACAAAACAAAACAGAAACAAAAAGGAAAAGAAGAGAAGAAGAACAAGAAAATGTTAATTCAGAGTTTTAAGGCAGAGCAGCACAGCTTGTCTTCCTCCCTTCCTTCCACACATATAATGTTATTATCAACATCACAATGTGGTCCTATGTATCGTGTAATTAGTGACTGGTTCTATACAACTATCTTGTAGTAAAGGTGTTAACAAACATGCCATCAAACAGAACTGTTAGTGATAATATAAGAGAGCCTGGGATACATTCTCCTAATCTTTAGATTTTAAACAAACAAACAAACAAAAGCCGTCAGATTGTGATTGTGAATTATTGAATAAAAGAAAGGAGCACTTTCAACAAATTTCCGGTTAAATTGAACATTTTTCAAAATTTAAAAAAACTCACATAATCAGGGTGTACCACCCAGTGAACAAAAATTAGTCCTTTAATGCATGGAGTGTTTCAATCTCTAATGATGAGCATTTTCATCGTCCAGCAGATTTCATTAGTATGAAAAAAAAAAATGCTACTACTGTGCATGAAATTATTCAGTTAGTGAATTTGAACGTTGTTCAACCTTCCAAAATTTTACATAAAACCAGAAAGTATCCTCAGTGAAACCAAACTAGTCCTACAAAGTACAATGCATAGAGGTTTCAACCCCTAGTGATAAACATTTTCAGCATTCAACAAACTCAGTTAGAAGGAGCAAGGAAGAAAATAAAAGCTTTTGTGCACTGAATAAGTGCAGTTAGTCAACTATCAATTCATTCCTTGCATAATAAATGGTATGAACATTGACTGCACAGCTCGCTATCATAGTTATTATGTACAATAATTGCAAAGGTTGCAATGCACACTCAAAAATGCTTTGAGATTCTGACAAACGGATGCATTAATTAATGTTTTCAAAACAAGTTGTTCATTCTCCAGCTTCAAGAAATGTTAATTGAAGTTAATGCCACCATAGGGTTAGTTAAGCGTTAATTTACAACCATATATTGGGATCTTGCCAATAAAATTCTCACCCCAGTACCACGTGGTTGGTATCTGTCGGTCTGTCAGTAAAAACAACGTGATGGATGATTAATCATCGCATACAGCCTTTACATACTGATTCCATGTATATCCAAATCATGCTCTAGACTATTGCCCAGAAAGTAGGGGTATGAATACTGCACTGCTTTAATTTTCATAAACTATGTCTCAAATCTGTATTAATTCTATGATATATTTCTTCTAGTGAGGTTCTTATATCCAAGGTTTTAAAAAAATTGGTTTCTTTCACTCTCATAAACTACAGCTGCGACATAGTTTTGAATCCAAACCATGATTTCCCACTTGTGGAGTTTGATAATGCCACGCAGTCCCCATTATACCTGCGGTCACGTTTCGTACAATAAATGTAAAATCCTGTAACACATACAGAAAGGTAGGTTCGACATGTTCATAGCGAGCCACACAGCACATGATACTCACCGTTCTTTATGGACTTGGGTTCTTTGACTGTTGGAATTCTATCGATAAATTCATAAGTTGCAGCAAAACCTGAAAAATAAGCAGTTGTCATAGACTATCAGCCAGATGGACAAAGAAAAAAACAACAACAACTATAGTTGCACAATTGTTGTTAGTAATTAGTCGTTTGAATAAGAAAAAATATCAATACACAATGTAAATAACAAAACAAAACAGAAATATTGTAATAGGCCATTAGTCACCAGGATAAAGAAACATGTTCAGCTTACAGTTGTTATAAATTATTCCGCTACAAATCACAGGCTCATATTACTTTACTATCTTGTAGGCCAATACTCTAGTCTGCTAACAGAGAAACCATCCCATTCGTAGAGAAATTTCAAAAATTGAATAGTACATTGCTTGTGAAACCCAACGTTGTCCTGTCAAATAAAGTATATGGCAGGCGTGCTCACTTTTATGTGTTGTTATTTTGGATGATTTAGTTTGCCGCTGCTTAAAGGAAACGTGTTTGTTGTTTTGCCTTGTTTATCTTTGTTTAGGTGTCTTATTTGATTTCATTCAGCCATTAGTCTTTCTTCTCTTTTATTGTTAAAGGAAAGTGGAGATATCCTGATATTCTTCTCTAAGTGTTAGAGTGCATCATAATCTTTACAAAGTTGTATATACGCACTGCACTTTGGTAATATTCATCGCTAACCAACCTTTGCTCTCTTTCTATTATGACCAATAAATATAAAATTGTCGAATGGATTAATGCATATGCGTTTGTTTTTTTTTTCAGGAAAGTAAGAAAACTGAAAAAAAAAATGCTACAATATTTAGATGATTCATGTCCACCTGTTAGTTTCAAAGACTTCTCACAGGAAAATAAGCTAAATCTGTCCACAGATGAATTCGTGAGAGCACAGACGAAGGGGAGCTCGTCTCCAGTGCAGTTACAATTCGCCAAAATGACCAATGCAAACCGTCATTAACGTGATGTGATGACAAAGAATTACAGTTTTCTTTTACTTTCTCCGTCCATCCCAGGGTATCCCAGCCGTGGTAACTGATAATAAACAAGTTCATAACAGTAGATCTCAAGGTGACTGAGATATTTTTCTGTGTGTGTGTGTGTGTGTGTGTGTGTGTGTGTGTGTGTGTGTGTGTGTGTGTGTGTGTTTTCAAACGCTCATTATATGTCTTCATGTTCAATTCTCCCTATTTATTCTTATGGGCTAGGCGTTTATCTCATAGAATAAATAAGCAATTTTCTGATGAAGTGTGATTTATTCATTCGTTTATATTATAAGCTTGCACTGGCTCCAGAAAAGGGGAGTAACCTCATAATATTATATTATCAAGGGACAAAACAGCAAAAACTACATTACATCCTGGTTTTGTAGAGTAATGGGACATAACCACAGACATGAATGGAGGAAAACGGAGAATAAATGGAACAACATAATTGGGTCCGACACACCTCAACTAAAACTGCTCGTGGCGAATCGACAAACAACGTTTTCAGAGGCCAATATCATTTGTAATTGGTGGTATTAAGTTTTCGTTGAATATTTGAAGTTAGCCATTTTAATTATACACTATCAAAATTTTAACCCTCATATCCACTTCAAAAGATAATTATGTTTATTTAATTTCTTCCTGGATATGGCACCGCTCTCCTGAGCAATCCGAAAGGGACCAAAAACCCAAAGTTGAATTTCAGGTATCAAGGCGCCAACTAGACAATGGAGCACTGTCTTATCACTTAATCTCTCCGGAGTGAACTTGACATATGTGTGTAAGATGGGGGAGGAGGGAAAAAGGTGGGGGATGTGGAGGTTGGGGGGGGGGGTGCCTGTACAAAGTCATAACTTTATGATGAAAATGAAGTGATGAAAATATTCTTGCTCACAATTAAAAATGACATGTTCTGCCCCAGTTTTCTGAATTTTTATGTCAAAACTATAAATTATTTATTTTTTTTTCGACTGAGATTGGTGCAATTTAGAAATAATTTTGTTTAATGCGAATTAATAATAATAATAATAATACTTTAAAAACAACTGGTCATAATTAATCACATTGGTGATTACATACATAAAATAAGGTAAAACGGAATAAACTAAAATGAAACAAAATGAAATAAAGTGAACCAAAATAAAGTATTTTTTTAATTCATCACAGTTAATATGAGATTTGTTGAAGTTATCAATTTGAAGGAGGGCAATGACAACCTCTTTCAGTAAACTGAAACGACAGCCATGTCCAAGTAATGAAGAAACTTAGTCATTTTCATTCAATAAGACAATATGGTGCTTATTTTTTATTTTATTATTATTATTATTTTTTTTTTTTGACTGAGCAAACTTTACTAAATGTACCGGTGTCTTATTTTCATTTTGTGTGTGTGCATATGTGTCTGTACATGCGTCCATGCATGCCTTTTTCACTGCTGTGGGAAGCAAGTCGAAGAATGTTCCTTAAAAAAAATCAAAAAATCAGTTATTTTCAATCAAAAAGAAAAAAAAAAAAAGACAATGTTGCGTTTAATTTTTGAATTGGCAAAGGATAATAATTTTGATTTGCTTTTTATTTTGGGCGTGTATGTGTGTGTGTGTGTGTGTGTGTGTGGATGTGTGTGCGTGCGTGCTTGCGTTCATTTTTCACTGCCGTAGGAACCAAATCGAAGAATATTCTCATGAAAACACTGAGTTGTTTTCATTCAAAAAGATAATGTGGTGCTTTATTGTTTTATATTTTGACTGTACACACAAAAATGAATGTTAACAATCCTCATAAATGTGAACCTTCGGACTAGTGTACATTCGGACTAGATCTAGACGTGGGCCTCATAAAATTTAACGTGAACCTTCGGACTAGTGAACCTTCGGACTAGTAAGATGTTTCCACTGAATCTATGTTTGATGAGCATGGCTTGTTGCAGTGTTTACAAGAATGTCCTATGAATTCCCTCAATCATCCACGTTTCAATTACGTAAGTAGGCTTAGAGTCCAACAAGTCATACGATTTTCATAAAGCCAATGACCAATCAATCAACCAATGCCTCAATGCAAGTTATTCTAAAAGCCACTTTGTTCTCACCTTGCTTCTGTCTCGCATCATCACAGGTGAAGGCCACGTAGAGGTTGGTTCCGGTGGAGATAACCTCCTCCGCGTTTTGAACCCCGCAGTATTGACGAATCACAGGCGCTGTCTCATCCGGGCCGTCATGTACGAGGATGACGTCAGGAGTATCACGACAACTTGAAAACACAAGAAATAACACGCTATAACATAAACAGTGCGATCAGTTTTCCCCCACTCCTTTCTTACGGAATCTAATCACAAACACATCAAAATTGGAGGTGGGCTATAGTATACCTCGTACGTAGAAAAATGTGATACTGGCCAAGTATTTTCCTGCACTTTCACTAATCAAGATAAAATAAAAGGCCATGCTCTAAACGTTAGTTTTATTTCTACTAATCTCCTCATTTTGGATGCTCAGTTTTGTTTTCTTGTCTAGAAAATAAAACCCATTGAATCAAGATCTTCTTATCTCATAGAAAAAAGTCCTTTCACTCAAATTGCTGATCTAGTATCAACTTTAAAGACTATGTTTACTGGACCAAGACTGGTTCAAAGAAGAACTGAAAGTTCACATTTTAACATTTGTTAATATAAGGGCAGGTAGACAACTCGAGTTTCTATTTGAGCACATTGTTACATTGAAACTGTGTTAATAAATGCCATTAAAGAGCAGTTTCAGTGAGCGTCGCTTTTGGCATGGAAAAATATCATTAAAATAAATATCTATCAATGAAAACCTTTTGGCAGTAAATAAGTTAATGAGTCTGCAATAATACACTGTTACTGTGTACATTATTTATAACAATCACAATTATTAGCCACATCAGCAGATTTCACTATGGTCTTTGGTGGACTATTTTATAACATACAGGCATTAGCAGATAAAATAAAATAATTCCTATTGTGGTACGTAGAGAGCACACCGGTGAGGATAAATTCAGTTGCATAACATTAATTAATAATCTTAGGTTTCTATACAAAAGAGGCACAGGATACAAAAATGCAATTCTAAACACATTTTTGCCGTCGGCTCCTGATTAGGTTATACCGGATAGACGAGATTACTTAAACTAGACCTGTAACAATTTCATTACAGAAAAAGACAAAAACCAGTCTAAGAAAAAGTTCATAAAATAATTAATAAGGGTTAAGATGTCAAAGTAACAATTATAGTTGTCTCTGTCACTTTAATTCCTCATCAGTTCTGTTTCGTTGTTTTCATACCATTATATAAAATAATATGCTTAGTCTTATATGGCTCTCAGTATTTGTTGCCTTTTTATGAGCATCTTTTAGGGCCGAGCTAGAGGTATATCTTAGTATGAATGTTTTTCTTGCCAAAATTTAACACAGTCCTATTTCAATTGATCAATAACCAGAGATTCAATATTATTTTTAAAAATAATTGGAGTAAACAGATTTTCTCTCTTTGTAATTTGGGACAAAAAGGGAGGGGCGCCGGGTAGAGGGGGGGGGGGGGGCGGGGGAATTAGGAAGAAATCTTTGGATTACAAATAGGGGAGGATTGGGTTATGTAGAGTACACTAGTTGATCATGCTAAGTAAGTATTGATAAGTATAACATGAAGTTGGCACAAACTGGTTAATACAAAGTGGTCAGTGAAGTGACCATTATAGAGTGCAGCACCCTTCACACAGTGATCTCTAATATATTACCTGACTGATATATTCATTGATATATTGCTGTAGAGAGATACAAAAGAATAACAAGTGATCAACGTCATGAAAAGAGGTCATGTGGACGGACAATGGCGTGTGTTTATTGATCCTAAAAGTGTAAAAAGAAACTGTTGGAAGGACAATGTTTCTTTAGTGATGTTTATTCTTGTTCAGGAAATGCCAGTTGAGGCCCAGGTTTGTAATGTGAGACGAGTATCTTGCTTCTAAATTTTATGTTACTTGAAGAAACATTCAAATACAAAATACTAAAGGACTCAGGTTAGGTTAACCAAGTTGGTGAAAGTTGGAGAAAGAGGGTGTGCAAAGAAGAGACGAAATAGATCATAAAAGTAAGTTTCATTTTTTTTTTCACACATCACTGTCATTCGTCCAATTCTGGCGTACACCTTCACACTCCATTTGTCTACATCCGCCAGATTTAGTTGATTCATAATCATTTCTCATATTCTTGTTTCTATCATCTGAACGAGCTAATGCAACTGACGACGTTTTCAAACAACATCTCCCTTCCAAACTATTCAACACATTGTCCTTCCATAAAAACCTTTAACTTTCATATAATTATGATGCCGGTCTCTCTCAGCATACCCATTAACCCTTCACCTAGAGCTTTGTTGCACTATCCAGATGGATGAAAGAGCAAAGGAACCAACCCGTTTCAGTTCTGGGAACTCTTTTTCGTTCCATTCCGATGTTTCCATTAAATTCCCTAAGCTAATCACAGTTCCCGTCTGGTTCGATTGTTCAGTTTACCGAACTGGAAGTGGAATCATTATTAACAAATGGTTTGAGTTGTTATCCGGAAATAACCGATTTATTTATTTATTTATTTTATTTTATTTTTAATTTTTCTTTTCAGTATCTGTCTTGAACTAGGTAAATAGAAACATACAGAAAGAGATAGAGACAAAAGGTCAACGGTCGGTATGTATACTTTTATATACCTATATTAATGCACATTCATCGCCTGGTCTCGAATTAGTGGTCAAATTTTTCTCAGCTGATCAACTTCCACAACTGACTGAAAGATGTTAACTTCCACACTCCGGGAAGGTGGGTAAAAGCTGAACAGAAACAAAAATTGAGTCAATTTGGTTCAAATTAAATAACAATGAAATAGCGATTGATTTTTTTTTTCCTCGGAAAATATTGACCGAAAAGTGAAAAGTCTATACGTATTATTATCTCAAAGTGAATTTTTCTCCAGTTTACATCCATCATATAAACAGCATCGTTTTGGGTTTCTATTTCCCTCCAAGATTCACCAAGAGTCATCTATACAAAAAACAAAAATCACAATCCTTCGGACATTATTCTACAATTCTACAACAGATTGTTTGCCAAACAACTCCCAATCATAACCTATCGTACCCTGCATCTGTTCATCAGCTTTCAGTTTCAATTTTTCAAACTCCTTAAATTCATTCGTCGCCTTCCCCTTGACATGAACATTAAAATCCAAACCGTCATATCGCTTTTCACATCGATCTTTCAGCATTTACCATGATTTACATTTCAATGTCCATCCTCTCTCATATTTACAGTTTTTTTTTTTTTTTTAAATGGCCCTGCTCCTTCAGTCGATGGAATTCCTATGTTCATCAGATATAAAAGTTATAACGTGGCCAATCTCACTTAAAACTTAGATATTAGCAAAGATCGGCACAAGATCTAGCACATTCCAGACTTGCTATCGTATGGGCCAAGTTTCAAAACATTACTGACAAGTCAGGAGCAATGATGCATATTTTTCTTTTGTTTTGTTTACAGTGTGACAAACTAACTCTGCATTGTAGCTTAAAGTAATCGAAGTGAATTAAGATACACGAGGCCAGATTACTGGACATAATGCCAGACGGTGTTATGAACATACTGGACTTTTTATAATCCAAGAATCGATTTCCCGATTTCAGTAACAGAGCTGTTAAACAAGAATTTCGTATTAACTAGTTGTAACGATTTCATGGCAACAATACTTCAAATCAATATTAATTTCAGTAACTTCGATAAAGTCAGTAGCAAATACTGCATATGGATCATTATAAGGTGTATACTGCAAAATATGTTCATTATCAAAACTTTATTTACTTTCTCATGTGAAATATCTAAACATTTCTTGCGTTTCAGTGATCTGAAACAGATCTGTATATAAGTATATCAAATACAGAATAGTGGACTGTTTCTCGTTCCTAAACTTAGTGTTTCAAAAACTTTTAGACTACTTCACCCCTTCCATAACTATAAAAAATCATCATACACTCAATGCACCTCAAAGAGATCCCTGAAGGAAATGGGCCGAGAAAGACTGAAATTGTCATAATACAAGTAAATCCGTGACTCACCTACTGTCTACATGGTCAAGCTGTATGTTTCGGAACTCGAGTCGAACTCGCTCACCAGCGCGAGCGAAAAAACGATATGTACAAGAGGAATTAGGCTTGTAATTCTGTGGGTAAAACGGGGAGAAGAAGCGGCCGCTGTGGTGTGTGCTGTTGCTATGGAAATCATAGATGCATTTGTTGCTGTCCACTCTGGTGCCAGTGGTAATGTAATCACCTACAGGAAGAGAAAGTAAATGGCCAGAAATGAGACCACTGACTTGGCTGACTACAGAAAATAAAATTATTGATACATGTGTAACAGCTGTGATTTACTATCTAGGATCGTACTCTTGGTGATTGTCAATGCCACTCCAAAGACATCAGTGATTTATTCTTAATTTTGCGGCAATTATGTGTTCAGATTAGTGAGCCTTGTTTGTTTTTATCATTATTTTATTACTGTAATTTTTAAATCAAACCTTAAGAATGAAATTTTCTGTCCTTTCATCTCTCTTTTGTATTTGCTTTATTTTATTTCTAAGATGCCATAGGTGTTTCTCTTCAAAATAATCCATATCAAAAACTGGTCTGCTGTCTGTCGCCTTTTATAAGAATAAATCCTTCAAAGCAGAATTCAGGAGCAAAAATTCAAACTTTTAAAAGGGGAAGTGGACAGGGGAAGGGGGGGGGGGCAGAGAAAATGAGCATAACGCCATTGCATAAACAAATGTCAAGTTTAGTTTTTCCTGCGGGTCTTTTGACATTTAAATTCCACTTTTTCTTTTCTTTTAAAAGATTACTTTCAAACCCCATTTTCGTTAAAAAAAAAAAAAAAATCATTGACCCGTGTTTCAACTTTTTTCTTTCTGCCTTGACCAAAGTCCATTTCTTCATCAGAACAGTTAACTCCGACTTACGTTTGTCCAAGAACTGAAAGACTCCCTTGAATCCTGAATAGTTGCCTGGTTTGCCTCTCCGTAAGTCTGTGTGGAATTCCAGCACCAGGCTCCTGCCGGAGCTGTAGACTGTGTTCTGTATGGAGTCATAGCCGCCACAGAACTCCAGGTCATGTTGACTGTACTCGTTGACCTCTGGCCTTTCCAGGGTCAGATACAGGCGCAAGAAATCTGCACAGCGCCTGAAGGAATAGAAATTGAGGCAGATAGCGTATATAATACATATTATCAGAATAATACTATAGATCAATCGATCAAGTTCACCAATCGATCATTCAGTCAATCGATAAACAGTTCACCCAATTAAGAGAGAGAGAGAGAGAGAGAGAGAGAGAGAGAGAGAGGAGAGAGAGAGAGAGAGAGAGAGAGAAAAGCACCTGCAAATCTTTGAACCTGTCTAAGTAACTTCCAATTTATCAACTGAATTTTCGTTCAACCAATAATATTAACATTATGCCAGTCTGTCAACTAACTAAACAATTTATAGACGTAAACAATCAAGTTATCAACCACAAAAATATGCAGTCAGTATGTCACGCATTCAGTCTCTCTCTTTCTCTCCCCTTCTTCCTTCTGCCTTTTCCCTTGCCCCGCTCCTCTTCTCTGTCTCTCTCTTCCTTCCCCTTCTGCCCCTTCTCCTCTCTTTCTCTCCCTCCCCCTTCCACCCTCTTCTCTGTCTCTCTCTCTCTTCCTCCCCTCCCCCCTTAGACTTCTCTCTTTCTCTTTCTTCCCCTTTTTCCTCCCTCCGCTCCTCTGTTTCTGTCTCTCCCCTCCCCTCTCTCTCCCCCGCCCCTCTCTCTCTCCAGATTTCAGAGCATGACACGCAGGTCCTCTTAGTTGTCAGTCCTCCTTATCAGCTCAATGTTGAGGATTGTTATTGGTTATTACGTAATTTCGCCTGTTTGTATAAAACGTTATTCTCTGTTCTTCTAGGCTTTTCTTTCCTGCCATTTATGTCACATGGGGACATTTGTTATTTATTGCTGTATTTATTAATTATTCTGTTTTTCAATTTTAAAATCTCACTCCTTTTGTTTTTAGTGCAGATTTCGTGTTTATGGATAATTTGTAGCATGTTTAATGTTTATTTGTTTGTTTCTTTCTTTTTTTTTTTTTTTTAATCAGCTGTTTCTTCACATTTTTTTTTTTAAATTTTATTTTTTCTTTCACAGCCAGATCTTTTAATCACCACATTATTCAGTAATTCAAAGGGTCACTTACCCACTATGATCTGGCATCTTGAGGTCAAACTGGACAAAAGTCAATTTGATGATTTCTGTGGCGTCGCCGATGAAGGTGTAGAGAATGCAGTTGATGTTGGGTGGGTAGAAGTCAGGATGGTTGGGCGAGTTGAACACGCCGTCGTTTAACCCGTAGCTTTGATAGACCACACAGTCACAGCCTGCCATCGGGGACACACAGACAGACAACGTAAGGGTTAATAACGTTCTGTCAAAATCGTATCACATCAAGTGTTTATGTGTGCAAGTATGTGTTTTCGTAATGGTATACAGGGACACAAAAGAAACAAAATATATAAATAAATCAATATTACAAAATTTAAAAAAAAAAAAATTAGAACAATTTTTTGTTAAAGCCCTTACTCTATAAACAGAAATAAATGCAGTGTTTAGTGACATAAAAACAAGATAAAAGGTCAGATTGCATAAATAGATTACATGTTAGCAGCTATTCGAACTGATAACCCACGCATACATCAGTGAAAGGGGGATAGTGGAACATGGTTATGGTTTCTTATAAGCTTTTCAACCTCTTGTAGTTGTGGTTATCTCAGCTGTCCACAACCGTGGTAAAAAAATAACATAACAGTGGAACAAGAGAAAAATATAAACAAATTTCTGAGTAGTAGCTGAGATTAAATTTTGTGGTTGACTTAGAAATAACCATATTTATGGCAGATTTGGCAAAATGTTATATTTAATCATCTTCTTTACCATCACTTTGAGGACAGCACTAAAGGGTCATAATACGTACTTATGAACGAGATTGTTTATATTTTCACAGTTGTTCCCCTTGCTCTATGAAACCCTTCCCTTTCCACAGTACGCTATAGATTGAGACATGCAATCATTGTCCCAAGATGATCAACATTTCTTATTGTTAAATACTTACCACATAGCTACTAACAAAAATAAAAACCAAAACATATCTTAACTAAATTGAACATAAATTTAAAGAACAAATCTAAAGAACTATTATTATTTATGATGTGAAGTTTGCTGATTACAGCTGTGCAGAACTGCCTAAAAATGATATTATGTTTCCGTTACTATAGATTCCTTTCCCGTTCTTCTTTAATTTAAAATTAGCCTACCACTGACAGTAAAAAGAAAAGTGTTTATTTAATTATTTTATCATCATTACTTTGAGAACCTTTACTATATAATATGAATAATGCCATTAGTAAATTTCAGGCACTTCATTGATTAAGTAAATCATTTTGTTTCATTACATTTTTTCGTAAACATCTAAATCTTTCAATTTTCACAGATTGTAAGTACTAATTGTTATCATTGTCCATGGCATACGTGCATCAATAAACATCACTATAGTATGTTGCTACCTCTTTGTCTCGGATAATCACTTTCGTAATTTAAACAATTTTCTGGCGCCGCTAATAATTTTGGGGCTGGGGGTGGGGACAAGGTGGGAGAATTGGGGATGGAGTGGGGGGTGGAGGAGGGAGAAGAAAACAGAAAAGAAACATTAACATTCATGTAAACATGACAAAAATAATTATCATTTCTATAACACACTTATCCTAAACCGTAACATCCATAATGTCATAACAGAAATTGATCATATTAGGTAGTTTTCTATCAAATTTACATCGATATCCAATGTGGATATCTCCCACAACTAGCCTGGAAATGAGAAGAAAAATATCTCTTTCCTGGAGCAAATACAAAAATTATAGCAGGATGTGACACAATTGGCTATTTCTGGAATCCTAGAACCTGTCAGATCATTTATTACAATGTTAACACTTTAACTAAGAAAGCCATGAGAGTTAATATTTGTATGTCTTTTTATTGGTTATCCCAAAGTAACAATAAGTATTCTTGGGTAAAAAAAATTGATACCGACAGTTACTTTTAAATAAAGGACTTTGATAACGTCCTATGTCTGATACGAGATTGGCCATGAATTGTTGATATACGTGCTTTTTTGTACTTCGTACAGAAAGAGTTAAAAGAGAAGGTTCCACCCTACAGTAAGAATCTCGAAATGACAACGTTACTGAGGACATCTGCGGGTTTTCTTTTTGGGAGGGGGGGGGGGGTCTAGTCTTGGATGTACAGCGACAGCAGGGAATTTTTCATAAGAATTTACCACAATCAAGAACCACCGTATTGCAAAGGTAAAAATAAGTCAACTTCGCATTAAGGGCTAATATTGTTCACAGTTAGAATAACTCTGGCAACTCCATGCTTGCCTTTGTGCTATAGGTTTCGCATCTCATAGACTTTTAATATGAGGTTCGAGTAAAAATACTTTCTCCTGGCATGGATAGGCTTCACCGCACGGTACATAGTACTTAAAGGAGCAATAGTTTTGTGTGTGTTATGAGGGTAGGATTTAGTCTCAGCTGCCCTGTGGACTTAGTCTGTGAGAGTTTCAGGCTACCAATGTGTCTTTATGGTCGCAAGTCATGGCTTTGGACTCGCTAGCTATCTACATTTCTTCGCTGAGAACAAGAAAATAGCTGCTCACAGTCTACAGTTCTAAGTGTAAGCTATTTCATCTGTGCTCCTGATTGCCCCTGCTGTACTATAGTCTATGTATGCATATTCGTCGACCGTTTAAAGAGTCCACAAAGATTGGTGATGTCTTTCGACACAGGATCAACTTTTAATGCTATTTCACATAAAATATCAATATTAAATACCTCTTCACACAAGCTCTCTTCTGGTGCGGAGCAGCTTGCCCAGGAATGAGCGGATTCACCAATTGTAAAGCTCCAAATTTAAGAGCTGTTAGCTCTGTATAATTTGATGTGACTAGACACTGTTACACAAGATCCTTGACTTCACACAAAGCACCTATCTTACTTGTTGCTCAACATAGGACCTTTTGTCTGGAATGATCCAGAAGGCAAATAACGTCGTACGCTTGAGAGCCCACACTCATACATCACGTACGTCATAACTTTGTTATCCTGAGCCGCAGCTGGCTAAAATATTAGCTCATTGTCTGTATATCACTCACGCTTGATTGCAGGTGAATGTCTATTTGTTTAATAGATAAACCTTTTTTTAGAGTCTAGTTTAGAAGCTCTGATATTCAGAATTATGATCCTCTATCAGCCTCCCAACAGACCAGAAAATCATGTTAGAATTCCCATTTCTATATATCAGAATAATCCTGGAGTTATATAGACAACGATTATAATTAATATTGTGTAATGAGCAGGGACAGGCATGCAGAAATACCTTGTTAGGTTTGATCGTGGAGAATGGTTAAGGACAACCAAACACGCCAGTGAGAGGTAATTGTGTAAAATCACCAAGTGTTACTTTTCAGATAATAAGCCGGGCGACGTGACGAATATGGCAGTTTATGTCTTTACAACTCAGAACATGTCCTTACCAGTTTACATTTTAACCTGCTGGTCCGGAGGCCACATGGTGATACTCAACTAGACAGAAATGAGCTGTTTGCGGCATGAATTAACAACATGGAAATGGATGAGAAGTTAGTAAACAACGGAGATTAAAAAATTGTCTGTTCTGACTTAGTGTAGATTTCTTGGGGGAATAAAGAAGAAGCTGTCTGTTCAACTCGTGACAGACTTCAAATAAAAATACAAGAAATTAATAATATATGTCCTGACTTAGAATAGGCTTCATAGAAAACATGACACCAGAAGAGCTTTCTAGAGAGCTACCATTGTCCGTCGACACATACTGGAAGCGTTGTATTCATGACAACGCTATTGATTGAGCTTAGTAATATTTTTGATATGTGAATCAAGCATAACCTATAGTTTATTATTATTATAGTGTTTTATCATTCACAACTCTTCCCTCTCTGGTGCTGCCGGTAATTCTGCTTTCGTCCCATTCTAATCTACTCAGCTTTTGATCCTTCTTATCGTTTCTATCTTTCAACTTCACTATACTTTCTAACTCCCACAGCACTGATCAATGCAACGGATCTGTACATTTGTTTTGTTTTTAAAACGCATCGATATTGCTCTCTAAATCTTTACTCAGGAAGGAAAAGGCAAATTTTCTTTGTTTAATTGCTTGTTGTTTGCTCGTTCATGCATACATTTCATCCCTTCCTGTTTCTTCCTCTGGCCCTCTTCTTTCTCTCAGCATCTCTAACAATTCTGACATTATCTGTAGTCACCTTTCATTCTTACACCATCCCAGGACCACTCATATGTTATCCTATTTCCCATTGACTGTCACGTTTAACACTTTCTTTTCTTAACACTTTTCAGCTCTACTCAAAGTTCTCCTAGATCCTAGATCCCCATCCCCATCCCGGCATCTTCCACCTTTTCTTTCCAAGTTTGGTGTAAAACTGTCCGCAGAATAAAAGATGAAAGTGTCTCCTAGTGATTTGTTAACTTTGCAGATTCATGGGGTTTTTTTTTTATTATTATTTTATTTTTCGTGCGCAAAGCAGAGAAAACTAACAGAGATACACAGTGGTGTGGAAACATAGAGGAAGAGAGGCACAGACTAAGATGAGAAAGTAACAAGTAAAGAAAGAGGTCCGATAGAATGGGTGAAACGACAAATTGAGTAAAGTGATGAGACAGGGAGAGACGTGGAGGAAGACATCTCATGAAAGGAGGAACAAGATGGAAAAGAACTGATGAAGAGATACAGAGAAATAGAAGGAAACACCAACACACACGCACATTCACATTCAGCAAGCATCTGTGTATGTATGTATGTATGAATGTATGTATGTATGTATATATGTATGTATGTATGTATGTATGTATGTATGTATGTATGTATGT
>JBCAUA010598466.1:0-16189 GCA_038406235.1 Peronia verruculata
TTGAGGCCTGTTCCCTTCTGGGTCAAAAAAAGGGCGCGATTGTACATGAAAACAGGAAAATTACTACGCCCGACGGGCATCAACAGCCTGCCCCTGTAATTCTGTCATAGTGACCTTGTATTTCTGACTTCAGCAATTGCCGAGACGGCTGCTTACCCAGTCGTTGACGCTCGCGATTGCAGTCGGCAGATGTTGCGGTTGACTGCCACCAGCCTGGGCCATATCCGGTCGCCCTCCCCCCTTGCCGCCAACCTGGACGGCCACATGATTGACCAGATCACCGGCTTTGAGTTTTGCGGTCAGGCTCTTGCTGACTCCGGCCACCAGACGCACCTTATCATCCTCAACGGCAGCAAGCACGACAACGGCAGGTTGCAGTCTGTGTTTGAGCTGGTCGACGGTATCCCGCAGGGTCCTGGCGTCAGCATCTTCGAGAATTGCAGCCAAAACATGCGCCTCGCCGATTTGCTGGGCCGTGTCCGCGAGATCCATGCCACTCTGACTGCCCAGCTTGGCCTTGGCCGTTTGCAGTTCCTTTTCCAGTTGCCGGTTGCGCGCCTGCAGCTGTTCCAGCTTATCGAGCAGGGAGTCACGACCGGCCTTGAGCCGGGTGGCCGCCGCCGAGACCAGTTGTCCGGTCTGATGAACCTGATCCAGTGCCGCCTGACCGGTGAGTGCCTCTATGCGACGCACTCCGGCGGCAACCCCTGCCTCAGAGATGACGGTAAACAGGCCGATATCACCGGTTCGCTGCACGTGTGTGCCACCACACAATTCCCGGGAAAAATCACCCATGCTGAGCACGCGCACCTGTTCTTCGTATTTCTCCCCGAACAGCGCCATGGCACCGGCATCGATGGCCTGCTGCATCGGCATCAGTTCGGTAATCACCGCATGATTGAGGCGGATCTGCTCATTGACCCGGTCCTCGATGGCTTGCAGCTGCTGCGACGAGACGGCATCGGCATGGGCGAAATCAAAACGCAAGCGATCCGGCGCCACCAGCGAGCCTTTTTGCTGAACGTGTGGACCCAGAACTTCGCGCAGGGCAGCATGCAACAGATGGGTCGCAGAATGATTCAGCCGGATACACTGGCGACGATCAGCATCAACCACAGCCTGTACCGGATCGCCAACAGACAGGCGCCCCACTCTGAGCGTGCCGATATGGCAATGGGCCTTGCCCTGCTTCTGGGTCGTCTCAACATCAAAACTGCCATTCGGCCCTCGCAGCGAACCGGTATCGCCAACCTGACCGCCGGATTCAGCGTAAAACGGAGTCTGTTCCAGAATCACCACTGCCGATTGCCCGGCCTCGATGTCATCCACCGAGATGCCATCGATGAAGATCGAGGTAATGCGATCTTCCGCCTCGGTGTGCCGATAGCCGCTGAAGGGTTCATCGACATTGAACTGTTGCGCGGTTATCTGTGGCAACTCGCCAGCCCTGGTGTTGCCCTCGAACTGACTGGCGGCCCGGGCACGCTCACGTTGCTGGTGCATCGCGGCCTCAAATCCCTCCTGGTCGAGTTCCAGCCCACGCTCCCGGGCAATGTCGGCGGTCAGATCCTGAGGGAAGCCATAGGTGTCATACAGTTTGAACACCTCCTCACCAGGGAGGGTCTTGCCTTGCAGGGTAGCGACCATGCGATCAAACACCTCCAGCCCCTGAGCGAGGGTCTCGGCAAAACGCTGCTCTTCGCGCCTGATTACCTGTTCGATATGTGCCCGCGATTCACTCAGAAGCGGATAGGCCTGCCCCATCTCCTGCTCCAGCACCGCCACCAGACGATGAAAAAATGGCTCTTTGAAGCCCAGGTGATGACCATGACGCACGGCACGACGGATGATCCGGCGCAACACATAGCCACGCCCTTCGTTGGCCGGGATGACGCCGTCGGCAATGATGAAGGCACAGGAGCGGATATGATCGGCAACCACCTGCAGATGACGCCGATCCAGCTCATCAGCGCCGGCCAGTTCGCGCAACGCGCCAATCAGATGCTGGAACAGATCGATATCGTAGTTGCTGTGCACACCCTGCAATACCGCAGCGATGCGTTCCAGACCCATGCCGGTATCTACGGAAGGCTTGGGTAAGGGCTTCAGACTGCCATCCTCGCTACGGTCAAACTGGGTAAAGACCAGATTCCAGATTTCTATGTAGCGATCACCGTCCTCATCGGGGCTGCCCGGCGGACCACCGGCAACCTCGGGACCATGGTCATAGAAGATCTCGGTACAGGGGCCACAGGGTCCGGTTGGCCCCATTTGCCAGAAATTATCTTTCTCACCACACCGGGAAAAACGTTCGGCACTGATGCCCACCTCTTCAAGCCAGATGCGGGCAGCCTCCTCATCATCCCGATAGACGGTCACCCACAGACGTTCGGCGGGCAATTGCAACACCTCGGTCAGAAATTCCCAGGCGAAGGCGATCGCCTCGCGTTTGAAGTAATCGCCAAAACTGAAATTGCCGAGCATCTCGAAAAAGGTGTGGTGACGTGCGGTATAGCCGACATTATCGAGATCATTGTGCTTGCCTCCGGCGCGCACACAGCGCTGCACCGTGGCAGCACGACGGTAATGACGCGTATCCTCACCAGTAAAGACCTCTTTGAACTGGACCATACCGGCGTTGGTGAACAACAGGGTCGGGTCATTGCCCGGCACCAGCGGACTGGAAGGCACGACTTCATGCCCGCGTGCGGCGAAGAAGTCCAGGAAGGCCTGGCGAAGCTCTGCTGTTTTCATGCTGTGACTCGATAATTCAGGGTTGGCCGGGACGCAACGGCCCCGGTATTAATCGTTCATTACGGCGCGGATCTGCTCGCTGGAGAAGCCGCGGTACTGCAAAAAGCGCATCTGCCGAGCCTGCTCTTGCCGGTCAACGGGCAATTCAGCCCCGAAGCGCTGCTCTCTGACCTGCCGTGCCTGCATCCGCCAGTCGGTGGCCGCAAACCACTGCGGCTCGGCATCGACACCGCGCTGTTGCAGTTCCTGCTGGATGCGCAGTGGTCCCTGACCGCGAGCGGTACGAGTGCGAATGAAGCTCTCGGCAAAGCGTGCATCACAGAGCAGACCCTCTTGCTCCAGTTGGTCCAGAACCTCTTCGATGAGCTCGCTGTGCAACTGGCGCTGATGCAACTTGTCATGCAGCTCCTTGCGGCTGTGCTCACGGCGCGCCATCAAATCCATGGCCTTGCGACGGATCGCCGTTACCGGCGAATCAGTATTCACAGACCGGTCAGCCAACTGCCCCTGCTTCAGGCTTCGCTGACCTCATCCAGGGCCTGTTCACCGGACTCACTGTCACTGGCAGCGGTTTTCTTCGGCAGCGCCAGTTCCAGCACCCTGGTCTCGATCTCTGCGGCCACCTCCGGATTATCCTTCAGAAACTGACGAACATTTTCCTTGCCCTGGCCGATGCGATCCGAGCCGTAGCTGTACCAGGCACCGGATTTCTCAATGATGCCATGCTGCACCCCCAGTTCGATGATTTCGCTCTCATGGGAAATGCCCTCTCCATAGAGGATGTCAAAACGTGCCTCCTTGAACGGTGGCGCCACCTTGTTCTTGACCACCTTGACGCGGGTCTCGTTACCGGTGACCTCATCACCCTTTTTGATGGCACCGATGCGGCGGATATCCAGACGCACCGAGGAATAGAACTTGAGTGCATTACCGCCGGTAGTGGTCTCAGGATTGCCAAACATGACCCCGATCTTCATGCGGATCTGGTTAATAAAGATGACCAGCGTGTTGGCACGCTTGATGTTGGCAGTCAATTTGCGCAATGCCTGCGACATCAGACGGGCCTGCAGGCCGACATGGGTATCCCCCATATCCCCCTCGATCTCGGCCTTTGGGGTCAGTGCCGCCACTGAGTCGACGACCACGATATCGACCGCGCCGGAGCGCACCAGCATATCGGTAATTTCCAGCGCCTGTTCACCGGTATCCGGCTGTGATACCAGCAAGTCATCGATATTGACTCCGAGTTTCTCGGCGTAGACCGGATCCAGCGCGTGTTCGGCATCGACAAAGGCGGCGGTGCCTCCGCTCTTTTGCATCTCGGCAATCACATGCAGGGTCAGGGTCGTCTTACCCGAAGATTCAGGGCCATAGATCTCAACGACGCGACCACGCGGCAGACCACCTACCCCCAGGGCGATATCCAGGTTCATCGAGCCGGTTGATACTGCCTCGATATCGCGAATGGCAGAAGCATCGCCCATGCGCATCACCGACCCCTTGCCAAACTGTTTTTCTATCTGGCTGAGCGCCGCGCCAAGCGCCTTCTTTCTGTTTTCATCCATTCTGCAAACCCTCGATCAACATGATTTCTCTGTGTGCATTATTTCATGAATGTACCCTGGCGTGTAAGCCTGAAATCCCGTGGTGTCCGGGGAAAGCTTCATCAAGATACGTGCCCGGCTGGCCACTGAACCGTCACGCCGCGCCCGCGACGCTTAATCGTGGTGGCCAAATGCTGCCGCAACAGCCGCCGCTTAAAGGTTCACAGCCTCTGACGCAGACCCGCCAGCGCGGCGGCAACACTCTGTCGGCGCACGGCCTCGCGCTCGCCCTGAAACTGGAAACCCTCTGCGTCGACGCGTGCAGACCTACAGGCCCAGGCGATCCAGACACAGCCGACCGGCTTGTCGGCACTGCCCCCGCCGGGCCCGGCAATGCCGGTGACTGCCACAGAACGATCTGCCCGGCTACCGGCAATGGCCCCGAGCGCCATCGCCTTGGCCGTCGGCTCACTGACCGCACCGTATGCCTGCAGCAGTTCGTCAGGCACGCCCAGCATGTCGTGCTTGGCGGCGTTGGAATAGGTGACAAAACCACGCTCAAACCAGGCCGAAGAGCCACTGACAGAGGTCAGGATCTGCGCAATCCAGCCACCCGTACAGGATTCGGCCGTGGTCAGCATTGCACCAGCGGTCAGCAGATCGTGACCAAGTTCGGCGGCCAGGTGACTGAGCGCGGCATCATCGGTGGCAGGCAGGGTCATCGCAGCACCTCTACCGGCATACCGACCTCAAGCTGGCCCTGCCCATCGGCCAGCACATTCTGTCCGAAATGGACTTCTGTCCCGCGCCGACGATAAGCATTCAGGGTTTTCAGTGGCTCCTTGCCGCGCTCGCCGGTAAGGTAGTCTACATTCGGTACAGCACAGCGGCTGCAGGCCTTGACCGGGTACAGCAACAGCTCGCCGATACGGATGCACCGCCACTCATCCTCGGCAAACGGTGGGGCTCCGTCAATCACCAGATTGGGGCGAAAGCGCAGCATCGGTACCGGCACATCCAGCCGATGATTGAGATCCTGCAGCGAGCCCTGGCCAATCAGCAACATCGGGAATCCATCGCTGAAGGCGGTCTGCTCATCGGCACGGGCAAAAACCGGATCGACAGGCCGCTGGCTGCTCTCCGGGAAATACACCAATCGCACCGTCTGCTGCAAGAAGCGGCTGAGCCATGCGGCCGCAGCATCACCGGCATCCATGGCCAGGCAGGTGTCCTTCCAGATGCAGACCTCGACCTGCCCTGCCGATGGCGGCGCAGTCAGTTCCAGGGCCTCCTGGCCCGGGGCTGACAGCTGCAGGCCAGCCTGTTGCAGACGCACCTCAATCAGGCTCAAGCGTGGCAACTGACGCTGAGTCAGGAAACGGGCGTTATCATCGACTACCATCCAGCGACGGTCACCGGCCAGCCCGAAGCGATCGACCCGACAGGACGGGACCGACACATGACGACAGGATTTAACCGGAAACAGGTAGAGATGACTGAGCTGCATGCGCGCTATTCTAGGAGCCCACCGGAGCTAGGTAAATGCAGCGGGCAGTGCAGCCAAGCAGGCGCAGAAAAAACAGCCTGAGACCAGCCCGCCATCCTGTCCTTTGGGTCTGAGCCAGAAACAAAAACAGCCTATCGCAGTTCTGCTAGAATGATCCGCTTTGAAATTTCCCGAGAGCCTGCTTTTCCGATGTTTCCAGAAGCGTTTTTTGCCGATACCGACCAGGGTACTGTGTTCAGTCAGGAACAGGCCAGCCGTTTTGCCAAGGAGATTGCCGGAGATTTCAATCCCCTCCATGATGTCGGTGCGGCACGCTTCTGCGTACCAGGCGATCTGCTGTTTTCAGTCGCGCTGGCCAAATACGGTCTCAGCCAGAGCATGAAGTTCAGCTTCTCCGGCATGGTCACCGACAAGACGCCGCTGCTGTTTCCGCAAACCGGAGCCAATGAGATTGTGATCCGGGATCATCAAGGCAAGGAGTATCTGGATATCGAGCGCAACGGGGCGCTTTCAAGCGAAGCTGAACTGTTGACCGGCTTTACGCTCAGTTATATCCGCTTTTCCGGACATACCTTTCTGGACATCCTGCTGCCGCTGATGGAACGCCACCAGGTCATCATCAACCCAGCCCGCCCGATGGTGATCTACGAATACATGTCCTTCAAACTGGAGTCTTTGGATATTGAGGCCCCCGCTCTGGAATTCACCGGTTCCGAACTTCAGGTGCAGGGCAAGCGCGGCAATGTGGTGTTGAAATTCGCCCTGCTCAGTGATGGCGAAACGGTTGGCCGTGGCAAGAAGAAAATGGTGCTGGCCGGATTACGTGAATATACGCAAGCGGCAGGACAGCATCTGAAAGACTATTACCGCGAACTCAAAACAGGCTACGCAGGCTGATTTGCGGTTGGCTGCCTGAAAACGGTCTCTAGGGGCTGTTTTTTCTTCTGCGCTGGGCAAAAAGGCCTGCAGCATCTCGCGGCTGGCATCAGCCAGCACACCCGCGGTAACGGCCACCCGATGGTTGAGCCGATCACCACCGAGCACCTCGAAGACACTGCCGGCCGCCCCACCCTTGGGATCACTGGCTGCAAAGACGACCCGACTGATCCGCGCATGGATGATGGCACCAGCACACATGCAGCAGGGCTCCAGGGTGACATACAGGGTGGTTCCAGGCAGACGGTAATTGTGTATCTTGCGGGCGGCTGCCCTGAGTGCCTGGATCTCCGCATGTGCGCTTGGATCGTGCTCACCAATTGGCCGGTTCCAGCCGCGACCAAGCAGGCGCCCGTCGGCAACCAGCACGGCCCCGACCGGCACTTCGCCCTCGGCCTCGGCAGTGCGCGCCAGCGCCAGTGCCTGCCGCATCCAGTCGACATCCTGTTGCTGGCTGTGGCTGTCAATAGGGTCAGACTCGATTGGTTTGTGTATCTCTTCCATTGACAGTCACGAAAACTAAGAGGCAATCGAGTCTGACCCTGAGGGATCCCCACGAAATCACCACTTTTCGGGCAGTGTGTTCATTTGACAGATGAGGCTCTGATAGGCTTCGGTCAATTGAATTTAAATCCCCCTCAATCCCCCTTTTTCAAAGGGGGAAGCCCCAGTATTTGGCCATCCCCCCCATCCGTCCAGCACTATAAATCTCCCCTGTCCCCTCTTTGCTAAAGAGGGGAACCCATCGATGCAACGTGATTCTTCCCTTTACTAAAACGGGAGAACCATCATTCCCTCCTTTGAAAAAGGGCGCCTGATATTCCCCCCTTTGAAAAAGGGCGCCTGATATTCCCCCCTTTGAAAAAGGGGGGCTGGGGGGATTTAACAAGATGATGTACTCCTTTTTGCTGTGGTGAGGTAATGAGATCGTCAAGTCACCGTGCGTGCAACCTTTTTTTTGAGGTGAATTGATTTAACTGTCTGTTATCTTATGGTAATTCGTGGGGATTCCTCAGAGTCTGACCACATTGACCCTACCCAAGCTGTGTCGGACTAGCGTCAGTACTGGTCATGTCCAGGCAGTGGACGATGGTATTTAACCACGCTGGAATAGGTCTGCGTCGCTGCAGCAATCCCCTGGTCCGCATCGACCGGCACACCGGCCTCCTGCGCTGACTTCAGGAAGGCAATCGAGGCCATCAGGGCATGCTGGGGCTGGATGCCGCCGGTGGCGCACAGACGCCAGCCCATATCCGGGTAGCCGGGAATGGCCGCCGCTTCGACAGCATGCTTGAAGTACATGATGCTCAGCACTTCCATGATCTTCTGTTCGCCATAGCCCTGTGGTGCGCGGATCGCAGTAACCGCATTGGATTCAATCTCACCGCTATTGGCTACCAGTTGCAGACCGGCACCCTTGACTGCGGCACGATAGATATCGGAACACTCCTGATGACGCTGACACACCCGCTCGATACCCTCAATGGCGATCGCATCCAGCGCCACCGCAAACTGGGCATAATTTCCTGGAGTCTCGATATGCAGTCCATTGGCCTCCATCGCCTCAATCATCTTGCCGAGATTGTTGAAATGCTGGCCCTTCTTGACCCCGGCATCCATGAGTTGCTGCTCACTGGCCTTGATGCGCTCTATCGCTCTCGGGCTCAGCGTGATCATGCCAATACCCGGGGTACCCATAATGCCCTTCTGGCTGCAACCAACCAGCATGTCGATGCCCATTTCGGTCATATTGCAGGGCATACAGCCAATGGAAGAAATGCCATCGATGACCAGTAAGGCCGGATGCTTGAGTTCATCCAGCAAATCACGCAGCTTGCGCGGGTTGGTGGTGACCCCGGCAGCGGTCTCGTTCTGGGGTGCCATCACCATCTTGATGCTGTGATCGCTGTCTTCTTGCAGGATGGCTCGCAACTCTGCATAAGGCAGGTCCTGGCCAAGTTCGGCTGACAGCCGCCGTACGCCCCGACCCAGGTTTTCAACACAATTTCCCATCGCCCTGCTGAACCAGCCGATTTCCAGGGTGACAATAACCTGCCGATGAGAATCGACCTCATCAGGGGTGCGACAGGAGCCTGCAGCGGCCTCGGTGGCAGAGGTGCCTGAACCGGTAAAGAACAGGGCCATGCCACCCTCTTGCAGGCCAACCATCTTGCCGTATTCGCGACGGACCGCGGTAAAGAATTTGGCGACACCCGGTCCACGCATGCCGCGCGTCTGATTGGAGGCAAACTGATCCACCAGGGCAGAACCGAAGGCTGGACCCGGGGTGACGTTGATGATTTTGTTGTGGGGTGACCAGACGTGTGCCTTGTCGCTGAGGAAATCACCCGCAGGCAATTCGATTTCCTGGTTTTCAACCAGACGCCTTAGTGCGGACAATGGAGAAATAAATTCATGGCTCATAAACCCTACTCCTACTCGATGTTAAGTCGGTAATTGACTGATCCTGTTCTTATAATTTGACAGAGACACTCTTTGCCAGAGCTTCAGCTCACCCGGGCAGTCAGCTTGTTCTTGTGTTCAGCACGGCAAAAGCTTTGGAACAGAAATATGCTTGTGTGTACCAGTGCCTGTGCACGAATCGCACGGATAGATGGATCCGTATGGCGTACGTGTGCAGATTCGACCATCCAGGCAATGCCAACCACCGTGTCTGTAAGTGATTCGCGAAGCTGCAGCAATCGCTGTAATGTCGCCACAACGGGATACACCGTGGCCGCGGATTATACTGGCATCGCCCTTTTTTAGAAAATCAGGCCTTGCTCAGGCTTGCACATCAGCCTCATCACCACCAGTTTTATTATTCTTATCAAGGCGTTACTCCGCCCTGTAGCAAATGCTGCTCAGTTCAGGAGGAGCCAGGCTCTGCGACCAGATCCCGATACGCATGCCAGGTGGCATGGCCCAGCAAGGGCCCGACTATCACAATCGCAAACAGCAGCGTGGCCACATTGACCAACGCAAAGCAGGCAATCAGCCCCGACCAGATAATCATCGGCCCGACATTGCTGGCAACTACAAAGGCACTGATCAGGGTAGCCGTAACCGTGTCGGTATTTTTATCCATCATCATTGGAATTGAGACGACACTTAAGACAAAGGTCAAGGCGGCAAAAAAACCCCCAATACAAAAGAAGGCAAAGGTAAATTCGATATTATCCGTCATCAACAGGTGGGTCAGAAAATCCTGCATGGTCGGCAATTTGCCGGAATAGAACACCGCGAAGGCAACCATCGAGGCCCTGGCCCACAGCAGATAAATCACCAGCAGGATTAACGCGAACAGACCAACCTGACCGGTATTCTCTCGCCAGACAGTCATAGAGTGCGACAAGGATGGCTGCTTGCCCTTCTCCAGTTGACGACTGAGGTCATACAGTCCCATGGCAAGGAATGGCGCCACAATAAAAAAGCCCATGACAATAGCAGAATAGTATTCTGGACTGTCACGTAACACCCACAGCAGCAGATAACCGCCGGCCAGAAAGCACAGCCCGTAAAACAGACTCACCCCCAGACAGCGGCGCATGTCAGCCCAGCCGCGTTTGACCCAACTCAGTGGTGCCAGCAGCTCCACCTCTCTAACCAGACTGGCAGGAGAGTGTAATTCGGTTTCATCGGTATGCATTTTGGCTCCAGACTGTGGCTGTTTGACTCGACGCTCCGCCACCTGCCGCGCAGATTTTCCACCCGTGCTCAGGTAGTCCCAACTGCGTTTTCTACGCCGATTTTACTCATACTTCAAGACAGCGTCAGTTTCGGGCGAGAAAAAAAAACCGTCCAGGCGGACGGTTTTTTTCAGCAAGCAGTGGCATTCAACGGGATTCAAGCCATTCGCGCACAGAGGGGGGAATCATTTTCATCGATTTACCACTGACGAATACACCGATGTGCCCACCGGGAAACTCGAGTTCGGTATAGTCATCACTGCCAATCAGGCTGCCGAGTGCTTTTGAGGATGCCGGTGGCACGAGGTGATCGGCGGCGGCAAAGATATTCAACACCGGCATCTTGAGCTGATTGAGATCAACCGCATGCTGACCAATACGTACCGTTCCATTGACCAGACCGTTCTGCTGGTAGAATTGCTTGATGAATTCCCGGTAGGCTTCACCGGCCTGATCCGGGCTGTCGAAAATCCATTTCTCCATGCGCATGAAGTTTTTTGCAGAGCGCGGATCTTCCAGGGCATTGACCATGTCGAGATATTTTTGCCCGGACAAGCGGAAGGGCATCAGTGACAGGAAGGTCAGATTTAACAATTCGCCGGGTACATTGCCGAGGGTATCGACCACCAGGTCGATATCGATGTCACGTACCCAGTGACTGAGCAGATCATCCTCGGTCTGAAAGTCCACCGGGGTTACGGTGGTGATCAGGTTCTTGACCTTGTCTGGATGCAGGGCACTGTAACAGATTGAAAACGCCCCACCCTGGCAGATACCCAGCAGGTTAATGCTGTCCTGGCCGGATTCCTGACGAATCACATCCACACAACGATCTATGTAGCCATTGATGTAGTCATCCAGATTCAAATAACGATCGCCGGCGTCCGGATAACCCCAGTCGATCAGATACACATCCAGGCCCTGCTCCAGCAAACCCCTGACCAGCGAACGATCTTCCTGAAGATCGGCCATGTACGGACGATTGACCAGCGCGTAGTTGATCAGTACGGGCACCGGATGCAGTTGATCCTTAAGCGGTGTGAAACGATACAAGGTGAGCTTGTCTTCACGGTACACTGCGGTGCGATCACTGCAGCCGACATCGATATCCCCCAATTCGCTGAGCACTTTGACACCATCAACAAGACGGTTACCGAACTCCTGCATTTCATTCAGGGCATGATCCGGTCTGATCTGGAATGGAAACATGACTTATTCCCCCGTGCCGGTTGAGGACACTTTCTTTTTGCTGACGGTCTTTTTGCGACTACTGGCCTTCTTCCTGCTGACGCTCTTCTTGCGGGCCGGCGCAGGCGCTGTAGTAGTGCTCAACTGAGTGACTTCCTGTTTGAGCGCGGCCAGTTCCTGACGTAAGGCGGCAAGTTCCTGTTGCACTGCACTGTTCTCTGGCTGACGGGCCGGTGAACGCAGTTCATGCATGCTGCGCCGCAGTTCCTGCTGACGCCTGGCCAGGGTATCAAAATCGGTCTGTGTAGGTACGCCAACGGCCGACATCAACTCCTCGGTGAGGGTTCGCATTTGCTGCTTGACTGCCATCAGGGCGTTGACCATACGGGCGTAGAGCTCGGAGTAGTCTGGTGAGCGGACAAAATCGCTGTAGGCCGCCTCGCTGCAATCCACCCACAAATCGTAGAGTTCGCGCAGCGAGTTGATTTCACTGCCCTCTTCGGCCATTGACATGATTTTTTGTTGCAACTTATCGAGCGCCTCGCTGGCCACCTTGCCGAGGGCCTGATGATATTCCTGATTGATTTGCTGATAATCCAGAATGAGGGTCGCCAGACGCGAGTACTGATCCTGAAATTCGCGTGAATAACCGACGCCGGGTACGGACAGAAAACGATTGACGTGCTCGTTGAGATCATCCTGGCCACCAGTCCAGGCATGCGCCTTCATACTGCGGGTAAAGTCACCCGGAAAGGGCGACTGCGCGGAAAAGAATTTCTGCCAGTTGTCCAGCGGCAGATTACTGAAGGCATCCAGTGCTCCCAGACCCTGTGAGAAACTGGAAGGGTCCTGGGTAAACAAGGTCTTCATGCCGTCAAACTGTGCCTGCAGCTGCTGTTGCCAATCACTACTGCTCTTGCTGGCCGTACTCAGACCCTGCAGGAAGTTCATCAGGCCTTCGTTCATCTGCATGTAGCCGCGCCCCTGACGCATCAGCCGGTCAAACGGCGCCTGCGATTCTTCCGGAATACTGGCAGAGACTGCCTGGCGCCAGTACTCCAGCCCCTTGGCCCACTCAAAGTTCCAATCCGGTGTGGTCGAGCGGGTGGGCTCTGGCTGCACCGCCTCTTGCGCCATTGACAGTGACTGCTGACACATATCTGTCCAGGCATTCCAGTACTTTCTCTGTGAGTCGGCCCAGTCGACATTCAGAAACGGATTTTCTTTCTTGCTCATGAAGGCACCCAAATGGTAATCAATTCCCAGATTATTCAATTATGCTAGCATGCGAAATATTGCACCGCAACATAGGGTGTAAGTAGCACATAAACTGTCCGGTCTTGTAGCACATGATCTGTCCGGCTCTCATAAGCCCCTGAGGAGGGAGGCCTATGAGACGTACAGAGTGGCTACAGGAGACCCGACTGATGAGGTTCGAGGAAGCGTATGAGGGCTGGACACAGAGCCGCCTGACCCAAGAGGAAGCGGCGCAGTTGCTGGGCGTATGTGCCCGCACCTTCCGCCGTTACATTGACCGATACGAGGAAGAAGGCTTGGATGGCCTGATCGACATACGGATGGCCCAGGCATCCCACCGGCGAGCTACGGTGGACGAGGTGATGCGCCTGGTGGATCGTTACCGGACCCGGCACCGGGGCTGGAACGTGAAACACTACTACGCCGGGTACAAGCGCGAGGGCGGCCAGCGCAGTTACACCTGGGTCAAGAATACCTTGCAGGCCGCCGGTGCGGTGAAGAAGGCCCCCAAGCGAGGTGCTCACCGCAAGCGGCGTGAGCGGAGGTCCTGGCCCGGCATGATGCTGCACCAGGATGGCAGCCAACACCAGTGGGTGCCAGGGCAGTACTGGGGCCTGTTCGTCACCATGGACGATGCAACCAATGAGCACTACTCAATGTTCTTCTACGACGAGGAAGGCACACAGAGAAGTTTTCGGGGTGTACGGGAGGTGATCGAGCAGCAAGGCCTGTTTTGCTCGATATATACAGATCGAGGGAGCCACTACTGGCACACACCGGAGGCTGGAGGCAAGGTGGATAAAGCGTACCCGACGCAGTTTGGACGAGCTATGGCCCAGCTGGGCATCGAGATGATCCCAGCGTATTCACCAGAGGCCAGAGGGCGCTCAGAGCGAATGTTTCGCACCCACCAGGACCGCCTGGTCAAGGAGTTGGCGGCATGAGCCAGGGATGCACTTATCGTCCTGTCCAACTTTTGGGGTCCACTTCTCTTTACCTAAACGACCAACTGGTAGCCATCATAGCCGCTAAAGATGATGGCACCGGACCGGAAGTGATGGATAACCGAAAGGCCGTCTATGAGGCAGCCAGATCGGAGAATCCCAGGCGGTGGTCCCGGTGGATTAGGGATTGGGAGCTGGCAGAGAGGGTCTGGCTGAATCCTGAAAAGGATCGGGCTGACTTAGTGGTCGCCGCTTAAATTGAGGCGACAACTACGCTGACAAACAGCGGTGACCCCGCAGCGACCCACAGCCCTCATTGAGATCTTGCCCTGTTTCCTTATTCTTTAAAGAGGGTTAGTAACTTTTCATCTATAACGATAGAACATCCAATCTTGTACCAATCATTAGTTCTTTTGATAAGTAAATTGAAGTTTGAGTATTTCTCTCTGTATAAAAACTTATTATTTAATTCAATTATCTTCGGATTCCACATCAACTTAGATACAACAAGCTTTTTATTTATTGATATATTTAACCAAGCAAATAAAAACAGGTTCTCGTTTAGAGAAACAGTGACTTTATTCCCCTCCCATTCAAAAAACCATAATTTACAAATTCGATAAAACCATAAAATAAGTAAGAGAGTTATACTTAATAGAAATACGGTTAACCAACTTTGTACAGTATTTATCCGATATAAATAACTAATACTTAGAAGTATTACTCCAACACCTACAAATTTAAACAATAACGATCCAAGCTTATGGTTACTAGGTGGATAAAGATTATTTGGCTCTGAACTACTCACTTACATTCCAAGGATCCAGTGTCGGCTTTGACTATTGCTGGAGATAATAAAACATCAATAGCACTACCAGTAACGATACCTGCTCTCGCACCAAAACCCATTTGGGACACTAAAAAACAGAAGCGGCGGCTATGATGGCTACCAGATGGTCGTTGAGGTAAAGGTAGCTCTTGACCAGGGCGCCCTGGCTGTCGCTCTCGGCCAGCAGGTGACCTGCCTGATCGTAGGTGAAGTAACGCGGATGGGCTCATCTCTCTTACATACATGTTAAGTCGAAACTTGACCCCATGCTCCATTCTCTAACGCTTTCTGGTAGCTCATGACAACGTCCCTGTGGCCTCACTCACTGAAGCCAATGCCCCGCAGTACGGATATGGTGTCATCATTACAGCCACTGTGCTGGTCCGTTCCGGCCTGGGGACTGGTTTTATACCAGAGCGCAATCTGCTCGTTCATGGCCTTGGCCACCAGCAGCAGGCTCAGAAATCTTTTGCCGGTATCGAGGGTTTTTTAGTGCCTTCGTTTGACATCCTGCCTAATAGGTGACCCCTCATGCCCCTTATATGTTAAGTCAAAATCTGACCCCTTATCTAAATTGCCCTCGCTAATGTGTTAGTAAATTAATACGGATTCTATATAGCCACTAATCAACCAAAAGAAACAACCTGTAGCTGTCATTATTATTGCAATTCTTGATTTGCTAAAATACATAGCAGTAATTAACGGGATTATAATTATACTCATTAAATAATAAAGAGTGAGACTTAGAGCGTGCTTTAAAATTAGACCAACACATAATGCAGATATCGGGCCTAACAGAATAAATGTTAAGTTAAATGAAAGTCTAGAATTACCTTTTATAAATTCAAAATCTATTAAAATTTTGAATACAATTACACCTAATGCCGACAGTACAAAATACGTAATTAACACAACAAATATCTTTTTTACCGGAAACATTTTAAAACTGTTCTGTTAGCCCAGGTTCATAATTCCAATTTTCGCTGTGAGGATTCACATCATCCTCCACATGCTTTGGCGTACCCGGTTCACCATAATCATATGTTCCTTGATATGGGCCATAATCAACAAGCCTGCCATTAGAATCATATGTGCATTGAGATCCCGCATTTGTTGAACCTTTTGCTGCTCTCCAAGTTTCATAGCCTCTAGCCCAGCCTCCATGATAGTAACCAGAGGTCAGTGGATTATCTTTATCCCAATCGCTTTTCTCAATGTCTCTATAGTTTCCATCACAATCTTTCTCTGGTGGAGTACGTGGACATCTGTTGTAACGATTTCTATATCGATGTAATTCGGAATTAGGATCTAACAAGCCAAGTGGATCAATGAACCTTAACGGATTAGCATTCACATATAGATACGTATTTGTTCCGCCAATAAGCCCAATCGGATCACTCGTGATGTATCTTCCTAATAGTAGGATCAAAATAACGGAACATGTTGTAGTGCAACCCCGTTTCCTGATCGTAGTACTGCCCCGGAAAGCGGATTGGCAGCTTGACCTGCTCGATTCTGACTGCTGCCTGACCAAAGGGGTC
>JBCAUA010598577.1:0-16188 GCA_038406235.1 Peronia verruculata
ATTTGCTACAACTAATTTTAACACACACAGGGAAGAAGGTTGTGCTTATTTGCATAGATAAATCTTTAACTAACAGTAACGATCAATGAGTCAAGACAAGTAAAAACAATCTGTGGTCAGATGGGTTGCGTAACTTTTCCATTCGCCTAAGAACCCGTCCGCATAAGCCCCGCTTTTCTTGTCTCCCAACGACCGGTTCTTAGGGGGAGACCACTGTATTAAAAGTATCATCATATTTTTATCAACTTAGGTGTGTGTGTGTTGTTTTTTTTCTCTCGTTGACTTGCCTGGTGATTTTGTTATACATAATTCATAGTGTTGATAAATTTATTTAGGAATGTAGGTTATAAAAATATCATCCTGGTCCTAGAATGGTCTCTGAAAAGCAGAGGAGAAAAATATATGTTGAGTTTTTAAGACATTCACAAAAATGTATGCTAAGTTTCCTTAAGACATTCTTTCCTTTTGCTGTTGTAAAATAAAGACCATTAGTGAATATAAAGCACTCGCTACTCCTCACACTGCTGCCACATGTTATCATGCAGGAAAGTGAAAGAAGAGCTTACAATCCCAAAGGATTTTGCAAAACCTACACTATGGATAGATGTCCTCTGAACACTGGAGAGCAGAAAGACATGCAGGAATTCTTCACGGATATTATCACTAAACTGGAGGAGACATCCTCAGAGATGGTGAGTTTAGTATGATATTTCAGATCATGAAGGTAGCTGTCTTTGGTTTTTTTTTTGTTTTTTTAAAGAGAGATTTGGCAGTGGCAGAGATATTCTTTGTTTATGATATACTTTGATTGAAAGATAAAGCAGTCCCGTATCATAGGAAGGTAAACTTTCGAAATCAATTTGTTTGTAAATTAAGTAATATTTATTTATTTGCATGTTTTATTTATTCATTTAATTTGTTTCACTTAGCATATTACATTGCACTATCTAGGATTGAGTTATGTGCTGATATAAACTCTGCTACATGATTGAAATGGTACCAGACATATCTTGAACTATTTTTAATTTAAGCAGTATTTAGTTTCTTGAAGAACTAGAAGATATAACACTTGCATCAGATCACATTTGTCATGTGTTCCTCTTGCAGAAAACTGTGATCAAAGAAATGTTTGGTGGAGAGACAACAAACAATGTGGTATCGCTGGTAAGGTTCTGATCTGTGATGGATGAATTTGATAGGCAGTCATATCCTACCTTGATAAATTTCTCAAAGTGTGCATGAAGCTTTTATGACCTTGATGTTTAAGATTATAACAATGAGAGTTAATTAGTCTTGTCACTGTTTCTAATTTGTCAAGTCTGCATTTAGTATAGTGATAGCCTCAGTAGTTTTAGTTTTAAAAATCATATTGATAAACATTGATTACATCTATCAACAAAATCATGTTTGCAACAGTACTTTTGAGTGGTATTTAAAATTAAAAACAAAACAAAACAAAAACAATTTTCAAGAGTGATTTTCCTCAATGTCCTGTTTTGTGGAATCTATGGAATAGTGTTTGTAGTACTTCAAGTTATGACTTTCTGGTTCACAGTATGTATGCTTTGCTAGCAACATGAAATTTAAAAAAAAAATATAAAGAAAAAAACTACATGTACATCATATTTCATCTTCTTGCTTGTCCAGGACTGCAACCATGTCAGCCGCACCTTTGAGGAGTTCTATACTGTCCGTTGTGGTGTGGCTCATATGAAGGATCTCTATGTGAGTAGCTCAATCTTTAGGTGAACTAAATAGGGATGGAATATCAGTGCTCAAAAGGGGCCACAAAATTGTGATAGTAAATCTTCAAAATTTGATGTAAAATAGGTGTTTTTTGTAAAGATTTGCATTCTTTCTCATATTGATAGATGTACTACAAAATGAACATTGAGCCAATAACAGGTGATCTATAGACAACATAATATAAATTCAGAAGCCAGAATCATAAAAAAGATGAAAAAATGTTGGGAAAAGTAGAGAAGAAACCCGGGGATAAAATAGTGATAATAGATGGGCAACCCAAAGAACTATGATTGCCAACACCAGCCAACAAAACACTGCTTAACTCATTCACTCCGGTGAGCCGGCCACAGCGGTGAACATCTTCAGCGCATGCTCTTTAGTACACTATAAATCTACTATTTGAAATCTGAATGAATTCAGCTCCATAACTGGCACAGCATAGTCATTTATTGTCATGGACGCCCTTGTGATACAGAATTCATTTATGACTCTAAAAGCCATAGCTATATTTTAGCAAGTATATATATACATATATCTTCAATTGTTAATATCATACAAATATATGGTTTCGTTAGGTGCTCTAGTTAAAAGCAGGGCGAGTCAGTTAATGATGATGACAAGGTCGTACTATCTTATTAGTGGCAGTTATGCAATCTTAAACCATGTCCAATTCTTAGAAACAGAAACGAAAAGTATACCTATGGTGCAATGTCCCATTCAAATTGTTTCCTTTCAGGAATCTCTGGATGAAGTGACAGTGAAAGACATGTTGGAAGGTGACAACATGTACACATGTTCCCAGTGCCATAAGAAAGTCAGAGCTGAGAAGAGGTAAATGCAGAGTCAACAACCTTTTTCCTCATACATACAGAGACATTGATTTTGAATGTTTTGATATGCTGGGAAAAAAGTTATGGATGGCACTATAATTCCATTTGCACCAAAAAAAACCATTGAGAATGATGAAAAAAAAAATGAAACAAAACTTATGGAGGAGCAGAATTAAGCTATTCATATAAATTGTTCAAAAACCTTTATTTCTTGACACCAACATTATTTTATCTCAAATTTTGTTTGACAGAATGATTGTTCATGTTGGGTACGTAAATTACATGAGTTTTAACTGGATTTCTTTATTTTTAATTAGATGTTTTTTTTTACTGTTGATATTTTCATCCTGTGGAAATTTTACATGTGAGTCAAATGGTTTAATGGGAAATATATAAACATATTTGACCTCTCTTCTCTTTTTTTTCCTCCCTCAGAACCTGTTTCCGCAAATTGCCAGAGATCCTGTGCTTCAACACCTTGCGGTATTCATTCAATATGCTGACCATGATGAAAGAGAAAGTCAACACACACTTTTCATTCCCAGACACTCTGGATATGTCTCGCTACATGGAATTCAATCTTATTGGCAAAGACAAGATGAAAGGTATCTCTCTACCTTTGACAGCAAAATGAGTTTTTTATTTTTTATTTCAGGAGGGGGGACTTTAACCCACTCTTCTAGCCTCAGTTTGTTGTTTAATTTGTTACTTCCTTGGGCACTTCATAGTGTCAAAAAGAAAATGGGCATTACTATAATAAAGAAACCTTTGTAAAGGAAATCTGAAGTTTGTGTATTGTTCAGAGATTTTGTTAATAAAATGTCACATTGTTCTTGTGTCAAACTGCATTTATCACTAATTATGAAATACCTTAGAGTAGACACAGAAAATGTTGGTACATTGCCTGCTTGTTGTTGTGTGTTTTCACTGCTCTGAACTGGATAAGTTTCCAATATAGGATTTGACTGGTCACTGTTAATGTTGCCAATGCTCTCATGTTACCAGCAGAGGAAAAAACAAAATAAGATTTTTTTCGCGACCTTCTTGTAGAATGACTGAAACTAGTGAACACTTGGAGATTGCACTAAAGAGGGCAATAGTATGACACATGTGTCATGTCATCAGGACAGCGGAGACATTACTGCCACACGGTGAAACATACTATTTTAGTCTTTTCATAACCATGATATATGCCATATAGCCACAGGACAGTGAAGATATTATTGCCAGCAGTACTGAAGATATTACTGCCTCACATTATTGCATAGAATGTGTACTTCTGCATAACATGCTTCAATACTACTGATTGTAGATGAACACACTACTGTCTCTTGGTTCCCCAGATGTGGAAGGTGAAACAGCGTCTGAGATGGAGGAAGACCAGTCTTATGAATACAAGCTGATTGGAGTCACTGTTCATGTGGGCAGTGCTGAGGGTGGACACTACTACAATCTCATTAAAGATACCCAGACCAACAAATGGTGTGTAATGTCATGGATGTTGATAGTGCTTATCAGTTCATGGCTGTGGTCATGCCTTTGGTAGCACTAACTTCACAAGTTTTAGCAGAAATCCCATTGGACTCCTTTTGTTAATATGTCAGTTTGGTGTCATAGACATCTTATAAACATGGCATGCAATTGCACATGAGCCGAATTTGTAAACATCACAACCCAAAAATTGAATATTTTCTGTCCTAGTGTCATTAATGGGAAGTCAAAGATTGGGATTGTGAGTGGAAAGAAAAAAATGTAGAAATGAAATAGGCTCAGTTTTCTTTTTTTTTTTTTCCAATAAATTCCCATGAGAAAAAAAAGACTGATTGGGGCTGGCATAAGTTAATATCTGCAGTGGAATACATAGCATATTGTTTTAAGAAATCAGCCTGATGTTCTGTCCCATTGTGTCTTAACTGCTTCACTGCTCTATACATTGTTTGTCAGCAGAATGGTGAAAGGCTTTACTGTCAACAGAAATGAACTTGTGTTACAGTCCCCTAGTGATTCTGCTCATTTTGTAAAATTTTCTTAACCACTGGGGTTAATGAGTGATCCATCTTGTCATGTCCTCTAACTTTGTTCTGTTGTCATAATGTGACAATTTCTGTTTGGCATATATTACAGGTACCATTTCAATGATGCTGATGTGAAACCTTTTGATGCCAGCAACATCCCACATGAGGCCTTTGGTGGAGAGATGAATGTAAGCTCAGCTCATGTTTTGCTCAGTCTTTAGCCCTGTACAGTTCCTACAGTTCAGGAAATGTTAAGATTTTTTTTCATTGTCAGCTTTATGCTGCCAGTTTGGATCTCACTACTGACATAAATTGTTTATTACATTTCATTAGTACCAGTAAGGAATCTTGCATCAAGGAGGTGATACTTGCTTTATTGATCTAACTAGTGACCAGATTTGCAACAGTCAACCACTAGGAAGTTAATGGCAGTAACAGATAGAAATTGCTCTGTCTAGAAAGGGCTCCCTGACCAATGATAATATTTATATTGGTGTATCCATGATCTTAGATAGTATACTTCTAGAATATAATACAAAAGCGGCGCAAGTCAATGTTCATGGTCAGCCTGCAGTATTTTCAGTCTTCATCAGTATATGATTCCCAGCTTACCTTTTGAGGCTTTGATGTTAATGTCGCAGTGTGAGAAGCAGATGGGTGATCAAGACAGTATTTAGTTGTATTGGTTTTACTTAAGGTCAGGAATACTTAGAAAATAAAAACGCTTGATCAAATGACGGAATATGCTGTTTAGTCAAGTCAGTCATCAGCTCTTCTGAAATCATGTTGTTTTGTTTCTTCTTTTACCTAAACAGGGCAAAACGTATGATACAGTGTCTGAAAAGTACCTGGATTTTCCCATTGAAAAGGTAAGATAGGCTGTTTGTAGTTATTTTGCACATTTGTGAAGTTTAGTGACTATTATTTGTTTGTAACATTGTATAAAATATCTGGAAATAAATGTGATACTTGGAGATCAGTCACATGATTGAGAGATTTTTGCTTACATGCTGATTTGTATACATGCTCTGAGTATGACAGGCAGCTCCTGACCAATGATGAAAATTTATAGATACTTTCACCATATAAACAAACCCATGTGTAAGCAATTGTCCTTGGCTATTTGATTGATCTCAAAATACATTCATCCTTTACAAACCTAGCAGGCCTTTGTTACATGCATTTTATTTGACCGGTTAAACATTTTCCATATTTCATAGTGTAAGATCAAGTTTTGTTTAAAATAGAGCATCTTATTTAGTAGGTGTATCTGACACATATAGTGCGTACAAATTTCCCTATTGTAAGTATTTTAGCCAACAGATCAGAAATTTGAATTTCTTTTGCATTCCAGACAAACAGTGCCTACATGCTGTTCTATCAGCGAGTGAGAACAAGGCCAGTGGAAGTGAAGGAGGAGTACAAATTTGAGCTCTCCCCAGATTTAGCCAATGTAAGCAGATATTGTCAAAAGAGATAAGAAAGTTTTATTTTGTCATAGTTTACAAGAAGTGTTCTTGTATTATTAAACTGCAGTCTTTCTTTGAAATATTTGTATTGTCAATTTCACACAGAGACACAAATAGCACTGTCATGTGATCATCCCTCTTTATTGGAGCAGCTGTGACCAAATCCTAGATAAAAAACACATAGGGGTCCTGTGTAGATACAGTATGTAAAAGAATACGCCTTGATGATCTATGTGGAAACATCAGCAATTTGACCCATTCTTACTTATAATGACATATATCAAATGCAGTGAATAATGAGTTCAAAAAACATATACCTTAGAAAAAGGAACAACACTTAGCCATTCTAAATTATCCCTAGTGCATAGTTGCTGATATTTAAGAAACTTTGTTTTGAAAAAAAAAACTGCTTTGGTCAATGAGGGATTAAGTGAATCATAAGAGATTTCTTATCTTTGGTCTCAACATATAGTTTTTGAACAAATTTTATTTTCTTTCATTCATTACAGTGGATCTGGAATGACAACACACAGTTTCTGAAGGACAGAAGTATTTTTGACCGCATGTACTTTGAGTAAGTTCACTGAGTGAAATCATTTTTAAAAGAATAAAATATAATAAATAAAAAATCTTGAAAATATATGTTTAGACTTACATTGTAAATGACTGACATAATATCCTGACAATCAAAGAAGAAAAAAAAAAAAAGAAACTCAAAAACAATGAAGCTTTTTCCATGAAGAAAGAGAAAAGACAGTATTGGGAAAATTTGTTGGGATAACAAATTTGTGAACTGTTTGTCATGGAGAAAGGAAGCAGTATTTATTTTTTTATCATGAAGAAGTAATTGATAAAGTTGAGAGAAATTTGCAGTTTATGACCTAACAGTAGGATTGTGAATTATTGTCATTTATATATCAAACTGAATGGACATCATTTTCTATTTAATCAGCTTATTTTGTGACTGAACATTTGATTCACGTTATTAATCTATGATATTATCTTTGTAATGAGTGATGTTTTCTTTTACAGTCATATTTGGCAGATGTGCTCCCATATCCCAGGCACTCTACCCATAGAGTATGCAGAGAATGCCCATCGAAAGGCTGTGATTTTAGCATCTTGTTTTGTACTGGAAACCTTCATTCATGCGAAGGAGAAGGTAATTTGTAGTGTGATTGGCTGAAACGAGCGTAATTGTTGGCCCAGAATTAAATTGTCTTAATTACAACACTTTTATACTGTATTTAGAACAACTTAACTCTGGGGCAATGTATTGTCAAATAAAGCAAAGAAGTATCAATATCAATAACTTTGATTATTGAAAAGAATAAGTCACTGATTCTCCTATATCTTCATATTCACAGTTAACTCTTATAATCTTATGGTCAGAATTTTACTCAGTCATCCAATATTAAAAATAACGACCTGAGAAAATAGTGTCCAGCAGCATTCCAAATCTAGGCTTTCCTCAGACAGTTGACTGGAGGTGAACATTGACTATATATATGAGATGCAACACGATGAAATCAGGCTTTCGTCAGATTTTGAGCATATGGAGTTATTGGTACCAATGTTAAGCTTATTCATTAATCTTTCTGTATTTGAAAAAAAAAAAAAAATTGTTTTACCTTTAGTAGAAGTTGAGCTATTAGCAATTAAAGACGATGGGGGTGACCTGCTGCTCCAGCTCAATTTAGTGAGAAAATAGCCAATCACTTTTGTAAATCCCTATTAATCTTAGTTAGCCCATGTCGCTAAATTACAATTTCGAGGTCTTTACTCAATGTATTTCAGCAAATTTAACCCTGAAATGCATTGTTAGATTGATATAAAAGGGTTTTGTGGAGAAAAAAAATTACGCTAAAACTTAATTCACTGTTGAAAAACATGTGATTTCTCCAGTCATCTCAGTTTCATGAACACTTGATTTTATTGTGTCCCATCTCATTTGCTTTCTTGGCTGATGCGAGCTGGAATCATTAAAATAAAAACATTTGTTATTTGGCATCACCCCCCCAGCTTTTATCTCTTGAGGAAGAATTAGTTTTGTAGACTAGTTTTATAATGATTAATTGTTTATTGGATGAGGCTATGCTACCAGGTGGTCAAAGTAGACACAGTGGTCTACTGCTACCAGGTGATGTTAATGTTGTGTTCTGAGGTACATGAATAAACCCTGTATCTCACCCTGACCCTCACCCTGACTCTTACCTAAACCTTAAGTCCAATCTTAACTTTAGATCAAACCCTAACCCTTAATTTAAGCCTAACTCCAACCCTAACTGTAAATGTAACCCTATATCAACCCTAAACTCCAACCCTAACCTAAATCTAATCCTAAACCTTATTCCTAAATCTAACCCATACCCTCATCCTAAATGTAACCCAAACACTAAATCTAACCCTAGAGCTATTTGGCTTGTTATGGAACCTTTCACCATCTAGTCTAGAATCAAGATCTGGATTTTATGGGTTCTACTGCAATGTCCTGAATAAATCAGACGATGCAGTTTGATTGGAAAGGAAAACCTGATCACAGTAGACCATGGAGTCTGTTCTGACCACCTGGTTGCAATAGTCATAGCATTGATTACGTTTGTCCACACTGAGTAGTGAAGACTACTTGCATTTGAATTCTCCGTTCATGGGATGATGTTTGATGGTGGTATGTCTCTTTTTTCCCAGAAATCTATGCCGAACTGGATTGACTATCTGATGAAGAAATTCAGCAGCTGTTTGGATCCATGTGAGGTAGGTAACATTTTTTGAATGGGTGCCTCTCAGGGTTTTATCTTGCCATATAGGTAAAAGCAAGATACATATGTCTTGCGACCAGGACAAATGAGTTGGAAGTCGCCCCGGACAACGAAGATATACGGCTGTTTTTGGTCGTTTTTAACTACGTTCCAACTAAGATACTAAATTTTTGTTTCACAAATCGTCAATTTAACCTCTTTTTAATCTGAAAAAAAAAAAAAAAAAGTATTTTGGCATCATAGTCGGAAAATAGTAAAAAACGGTAAAAAACAGCTGTGACATGAACTCAACCTGGCGCGACTTGTAACTCATTTGCCCTGGGTGCAAGACATGTAGTTTTCATTTTGACAAGCCTTTCATTTTTTTTTTTTTTTAAACTACATTTCCTTTGACAGTTAGGGGATTGAATTTCTGGAGAGAGAAAAGAAAAAAATAATTCACAGCCATACTCTTCAGTGCATCATTATGAATTTCCATGGGATTTCCCTTTTGTTCCGTATTTAGAAATTAATTGATGAGATCTTAATTGGCATTTTTGCAGGATTGTAGAATTGAATATTCTATAAAAATTATGTCACATCTAATTTTGGACTTTTCTAACTTGAGTTTTATTTAGATCAGTTTGCTCTTCTATTATAATTTTCCGTTTCTGTCACCCAGTTCTGTTTTGTTTTGATTTGGATCATTAACTCCATAACTTAGGATATTGTATGATGAAAGGGAAAGGGAGGGTATTCTTGATTTGCCAGAATTATTTCTCTGTGGGGTCATGTTTCAGAAACTTGTGTTGATTCTCAGTTCTTAATAATAATTTACTGTTAGTGTATATTCCATTTCCAGTGGTTATTGTATCATATGGCGGAAGATGACAGATGGGTCCAGCATATCCTGATCAAATGTCCCAACAACATGATCAGACAGATGTTCCAGCGCCTACTCATCATGATGATCACTCAGCTCAGCAAAGCACCCAAGGAATACATTGTCTTAGGGTCAGTTTGGGTTGAGGCTTACCCAGTATCAGAGCATACTTTTCACCTCATAAATTTAGAGTATTGATTTGTTATCCTCTTCTGTTTGTAATTGTGTGACATACAAGCAGGTGAAGGAACTTTGATTTCAAATATCCCACCCATAGAGTTCTGGGTTTCCTTGAAAACAAAAATGGCAGTATATTACCTTTGTGCTAAATAATTTAGCTGCGACTTTGCTATGCCAGGCAATTTACACTCAAAGTTATTGCCTGTAAACCATGGTCTGTTAAATCTAACTTTGTTAACGAAACTTTTTCTGTATCAGACTCACCTGATTTTGTGACATTTATCCTCTTCTTTATGTAATCTGTTAATATTGAAGAGATATCACACCTTTATTGTGGATTGAGAGAGTCATAATGTTGAGCAAGAGCTTAAGGGAAAGTATTGTTTTAGGGTCAGTTTTGGGATTGGGAGTTTTTTGTTATGAAAAAATTCTTCTCTATTTCTAAACTCTGTGCCTTATCACAACAGTGTTGATTTTGGAAGTTTGAGTCCATTGTTTTTATTTTATTACATAGTCATGACTGGAGCTTAGTGTGGTTTGGTGCACTGATGTAACAACAGGAAGGAAGGGTAATTTGGGATTTTCGGTAGGCTCAGGTGAAAACTGTATGATTTGCCTCTTATAGTTTGTTTGTTTTTCTTTCAGTGAGGGCATGGAAACCAGTGAATTGTGTGAACAGAGCTGTCTCACTCGCTTCATCAAGAAACTGTTATCAAATGTAAGGCAATATAATTGATTCTTTATCATCTGTTATATTTGCTCATAGGGACATAAAGCAGTGCTTATTGGGGTTGTTACTTAGTATATGCAAATGTTCTATAATGAACTCGAGCCAGTTCCTTTTATGGTCATTTTTCCTATCCCATGATAATTCTGCACCCAAGATACCACAGAGAGTTGACTTTTTTTTTCATGGCCAGACCACAAGTGAATCCATTGCTGTGATTCTATTGATTTAGCACGTTAGATCTCACTAAGATAAACATGTTTTTGCCTATAATTCAGAATGCATTATGTAAGATGATCATTTTGGTTCCCTGTGACAAATATCGTTGGGATGTCATGTAAGAGACAGCAGTCAAGAATCTGTATTTCTTGTGATCTTCTGTTGTTTGCAGCAGTGTGATGACAGTCTGATTGGTATGGGTACATTCTTTGACATTGTCAAACCAGCAGTTATAATATGGTCTGTCTTGACTGTGTTGCCTTTTTAGTAACTTTTTTTTTTCATAATCTCATTTTGTTCTTCCCCCTTAGTTGGAGTGTGGAATGAGGCCAACTAGCAAATATCTGACAGAATACTTCACTTTCCTGTATGAGTTTGCCAAACTGCAGGATGCCAACTGTGACTTCCCCTCAGCCTCTTTCCTCAATGCCATCAACACCATCAGCATGGTGGTCAAGTTCTACATGGGTAGCAAGAGTGCTCAGCCAGATTATGTGAGTTCATCTCTTGTATTGTATGTCAGGGATGCGAGACTTTCTATTTCGGTTGGAAAACAAGACTTTTGACTGTCATAGACATCTTACTTTTTTTTTTTTTTTAATCTTAAAGTCATAAAGATGTCTCAGTGTTCACACCTTATCACAAGACCACAAGAGCAACGTTATTTACACCTAAAAAGTTCCATTAGAAATTGCTTAAACACCAGCGTTTCTATTATCTGTAACAATGTTCATTGATAGTGGATGAAACGATTTTTTTTTTTTTTTAATGCCTAAATGATTGTTTTCTTACTCTATTATGGAAAGTAATTCACCTATAAGACATGCTGAGCAAGCCTTTTTTGACAGAAGCTCTTTTTAGATAGTTGAATAACTCGGAGGACTTGCCATGAGCAACACTTTATTGCTTTGTCCAAAGATTTATACTGAAGAAATCGGTCAAAGGAAAGTTTGTTACATCTAAATGGAACTATTTAGATCCAACCAAAATTTTTGGGGGAGAAAGGGAAGAACAAAGTATGTCAAGCAATTTTATTTTTAGCTGTGCTATTTTCTGTTTTCTTAACTGTGGATTAGTGTTCAAGAAAGTGTCTGTTATGTTTACATATAATTTACCTCCCAAGTAACATGCAAATCGTTAACAGGATACTTGCCCTAAGCTATTCAGGCTTGATATGACATTTTTTAACATGAATGGACACCATTGAAGAAATACTGGTAATTCAGTAGATTCTGTTCAGATTTTATAGGCTACAGTCTCAACTGAATTTATATAAATTTGGAAGAAAGCCTTTCACATTTCCTTTACAAATTGCTTACTCTAACTTGTCTTCCTACTGCAGGTGGAAATTTTGTCAGATGAAGATGATGATGATGAAATATTGGTGATGTCCCCTGATGAGACGAGACCCACGGCTCTCAACAAAATGATATCACTGATCTCCCTGTTGGTGGAGACCTCAAGAGATGGTCATGTCTTGCAGCTCAGTGAATCAGATATGAACCATCTCATTCGTGGAAGGGTGAGTAGTCAGTGACACCCACAGAGCAAAGGGATGGATTTACCAGAGCATCTAGAGAGTACCCTCAGAGTATTGTTGAAAATTACATATTTTTACATAAATGATGCATATAGATCTTTCATTTCACAGGTTATAGACATGTCAGTCGTAGTCATGTCAGTTGGGATTATGAATGTAGAAATTGCTCTTTCTTAAACAGTTCCCAATTCAGTATTGGACATCAGAGAGCTGTCAGTATCTGTTACATATATCGTTTCATTACAAAAATGTAAAGTTGACTGATTTTATCAACCATAGAAATGTTACGGCATATTCACATCATATTATCATTGTGATGTTTGTATATGGGCCTTCCTGTGTGGTGGAATAAAAAACAAAACTTATCTATTTTCTGTTGCTTCAGGGTCACCCTTTCTTGATGTACCAAGTGCGGGACAACATCAACATTGAGCACACCTGTAATCTGATTGTCAGCCTATGCATGTTCAATGAACCGCTGGCCGTCTCGGTAAGTGCCGTGTGAGAGTTGTCGGTGTGGATGTTTGTGATTTTTTTGTGATTTGCTGATTGTGTGAAGTGAGATACTGTATGTTTTGCAACCTTTCCTTTTATCACATATCAGTATGTTTATATGTTTGTTACTGTTTTGTAAATATTTATTTCATGGCAGCATTAACATTGTTAACTCACGAAGGATGAGATATCTTGTTTTCAGGTTTCAGACGCTTGGGATGGAGGACGAGATAACTTGCTGGTTACATAGCAATTTTTTTTCAACATCCAAACCATGTTGCAAAGCAAATTATCCACGTTTTCCTAAAGAATGATCACCCTGGCGAACTCTTTACCTCATTTCGAGGGAGCTTTGCACTCAGTAAACTCCAACAATTTCAAGAAGAAGAAGTGCGAAAGAAGTGATAAAATTCCACTATAATCTGTTAGAATCAAGTTGTAAATGTAAATAAAGATTATAGAATTTTATTTTCAGGCATCAGTGTCATACATATTTGTTATTGTAATAGAGTAACTGTTGAATGATGTGTAACTGATGGTGGCTAGATTTAGCTAGAGCTAATCTAGATCTAGATCTGCTTTGTGTGATGATGGAGCAAAGCCAATGAAAAAAAAAAATTTTTTTTTTTTTAATCACCACTTTTTTAATGTCCATTAAATCAAAACTAATTGACCATTGAAGCTGAAAGTAAATGTATCATAAGCAGCAAGTGCTAATCTTTCAACTTGCCAAGTTTGAGGTCTGTAGCTTCATTGTGAAAGTGTTTTTGATTTTTTTAAAATGGCCAAAAATAGATCAATCGGTGGGGGGGGGAATCGTGCTGAAATCGAGCCCAGTTCTTAGTGAGTTAATGTCCAAAACTCACGCTCTGGGTGGTAATTGAATGGTTATGTTGGATTTTTTTGCTGTGGGCACGGATCAGTGGGTAGATAAAAAAAAGTGAGAACTGTGACAATAGAACTTATCTGTCATGTACTCTTCTCTGTTTTCTGATGACTTGGCATTTTAACTCTCAAGATGTTTTACTATTTGTGGCTTTCTGTAAACTATTTTGTACTTTTATTGTACAGATTGTGACTGCAGTCTTCAATAATATCAAGAAACTAGGAGATGTGAGTATTTCTTTTGTTGTGTTGCAGAATAACTTATCTTAGCAGTTCTGCTATTGTAGTATTATACTGAGAAAGTGTTCTCATCATAGTTGACAATCATTATGGAAATTTGTGACAATCCATGATTCAAAAGAAAATGCTGGATATCAGCGGGATGTGCTCTTAAATTAGTCATTTCAACATAGAGCAACATGATAAAAAATGTACATTCCATCATCAGAATGGGAGATCGTTGTGCTCAATCCTATTACTTCCCTTTATCAGACAAAAGAGGTTTTGAACTAGTAGTGCAAAGAAATAAAAACATTTTTTTGCCCCCTTTGCTTGAGACATACACGCTGAAAAATTTAAAAAAAAAAAACCTCATCTTGTAAAGAGAATGTTTTCTTAATATTGTTATAATTTTATAAAATTTAATAGCTCTTTAATCAGGCAAAGGGAAATAAAAGGGCTGGTTAGAATGATCTTCCATTACACAAGTCCTTCTTTTGGGAGGGGCAAATAACTGCAAAATGATCTCCAAATGTTATGAATTTTCCTTATTCAATGCCAGCAGCAACACATTGTTCTTTCTGTACTTGATAACAAGTGTTGAAACTATTTTTTTATACTGAGATTAAATTCTGTTTCTGTATTACATAAGGAAAATGCATGATTTAAATTCAGCCCTTCTTTCCTAACGGTTCTTGATGACTATAATGGTGTTAAAATGAAAAAATATCGAAGACAGTTAGTTAAATAAATGAAATTAATTATAAGCTCAATGGATTTGATAACCTCACATTTCCCTTATTTCCAGCTGGCCAAGCCATTCTTTGACTTGTTGACCCACCTGACTGAATACTCTGGCCGCATGCCTGGCTCCCCACCATTCACCCACCTCATTGTGTCCAGACTCTGGGAGGTACAGTGGCTTTTTTGTATTAACATCACAGAACTGGCCATGTTGTGCACAGTGTCTCTTGTCAGGCAGAGAGTTTTATTAGACAAGGATAATGTGAAATCTACTGAAATCTCTTTCACAAAACAATACTGTTGTGCTGAAATAACGCCTCAAGAACTGCATACTGATAATATATTATTATTAATTCATTAAAAAATTTCTCTCCTATTCACCCTGTTCTTAATTTTTATTTTATGAATGATTGCTGTAACATTTTGCCATTCTTTATTTCTCATCATATAAACATCATCTGACACACTAAAGTGAAAGCTGCTTCTGAGAAGCAAACTTCAACAAAAACTTGAAAACTATTTTTCTTATCTCATTTGCAACAGTAGAGCATGATGACTTTTTCTGAACTTTGTCAGCATTATTGAAAAAAAAAAAAAAAATTATCCAGTATCCCTTTGTATGAAGTTTTGTCTAGTATGAGTTTGATTGTTAGAATTTGTTTTTCGTTTTTTTTATGGACATGAAAATCTACTCATAATTGTTGACTTGCTACACAGCTGCAGCTTGTGAACATAACATTCTTGTCTCGGAGACTTAGCTTTTGTATCACATACTTTGTAGTTTTTGCATGAGAAAGATTTTGGGTTAAGTTCAGAATTATATGTTACCCATGATGCCTAGAGCATCATTCCTTTAACATGCTGCTATGGTTGTAATTCCAGTTGACCAAAGTGACCCCCCGTCAGTGCCTAGAGTGGCTGACCAACAAGGTGACCCACAACCGTCTGGCCAGGCAGTGGACACTAGACTGTATGGAGGGCTGGGTGGAGTTGTACATGATAGCCTACAACAACAACATGGTCAGAATGGGTGAGTTGCTAAACTAAAACTTCATGGCTTCTAGTCGAATCAGTGGCTCTTTACCTGAGTACAGGACGTGCTTGTTCATTAATTTGTTTTGAATGTAAGAGAAAAAGGTGTATTCTTATTTCCAGTTGCAAATTGTAAATAGTAATCATTTTTTTATTTTTTATTTTAAAGGACATTTTAGAAGAATTAAAGTATAGCAACAACAATTTTGCAATTACCTCCAGAACATCTTTTTTTCCTTGTCCCTCACTCACTCTCTCTCTCTAACTCTAACTTTCTTTTTGTTTGTTTGTTTTGTTTTTTTTTTTTTGAAAGTTATATAACTACAGACTTAAATATTCTGAATGGTGTTATGTGTTTATTGTAGTATTCCTTTTTCTTATAATTATACTAGGTAGTCCAAGTGGCCCCTCAGAATGGTTTGATCGGGCACAAAACCTTGAAAATTCATCATTTTCAACCTAAGTT
>JBCAUA010598688.1:0-16185 GCA_038406235.1 Peronia verruculata
CGAGTAATTACTCGACTCCCAAGCAAATACTCGAGTCTGGACTCGACTCCAAAAATATTGGACTCGCACACCTCTACCTATGAGTCCACATCTGCTAAAAAATATATAGCATGAGTTATCTATATAAGTTATCTACCTAAGAATCGGGAATCCATTCCAAACAAAACATTGACCTAAAAGCCTGATGTCTAACCAGATATATACGAGCACCCATCAGGGATGTCAATCTGTCTACATGAAAAAGTAGGAAAAGTTCCTGGCATACTCTCTCACAACAAGTAAAACTAGGTACGTTAATGGTAAATAATACCGGATTTGGGGTTGAAAGAGAAATTACTGACAGTCAGAAAGTAGGAAATTTGACATCCCTGACCCATATATGTAATTTCACATCAGATCATCAATTTGAGAGAAATGCACAGTGCTATATGTGCATATGAAATGGGGGTGGAGGAAAAAGGATGCGAGGAGGGGGAGTGCTGAGTGATTGTAACCAGGTCACAGGATTAGCCCGTAATGATGTTTTTAAAACCATACTTTAGCCTGCCAACACATACGTGACAGTGCTTTTTATGATTGGTATTGTGTATAGGGAGAATTAATTTGAGTAAATTAGTGTCTCCGACTGGTCAGCTGTCTTCATAATACGGTCAGTCTGGCTAACTTTAAATATTTGAATGAGTAATTAGCCATAGATTTCACTCAACAAGGATAGTCTATTGCCATGTGGACACTTATTCAACCTTTGAAAGAAGCTGGGCATTTACTGATGAAATATAAACCTAGAAAGATCAGGACCTAACTGCAACATATTGGCACATAGGAAAAAGCTATTCTTATTCACATCCATTAGACAAATCCTTAACAAACGTAACACAATGATCAAATAACATAGCAGTCAAGAAAATGGGCGCATGAGTTGCCTAAATTTTCAATCTACCCAACAGCCCACTTTTTTGTCTCCTGGAGACTCTTAGGCAGGCAGATCTATCACTATATTAACTTTGTTAAAATTTAGTGTTTTCAGCTGGTGCTATTGTAGATCAATTTTCAATGCTGACAGATCTAGATCTCCTATAATCACACTGAGGTACATTGTATTTCATTCAAACATTGCTCACATATATGGCTTTGTATAACTATGATGTCTATAATAGTGTGAGATCTCTGGAAGCTTATCATTCATCAAGACTTAACTATCATACACAAAACGTACACAGATCAGCTTGTAAGCAAAAATCCTTGGTCATGTGATTGTGACCATTCTCAAAATGCCTCATTCACATAACCACAAAGTGTCATACTAGAGAACCCGCATTTCAACCACCACCTGGTCATTTCTCTGGCAGAACATTAACTCCTATGGCGGTTATGTATGTTACGCCAGACGTCGATAGAACCCGCACTGGAACCACCCGTGGCAACACGTTATGCTGTAGTAGCATGGAAGGGATGCTACTCAGGGCAGGTAGAGGGATTTTGCCAAGTAGGTGTGATTTTGTATACTCCCAATTTCAGCATGTGTACTCTGTGAAAGGCAGGCGTAAGCATGAATTTGTCAAGAGATCCTGATCACAGATGTCATGAAGTAGGTACAGAAAAGCTGCTGCCTGGCATTACTCTTTAACAGTGAGTCTACTCCCATCCCTTTATTTTTCCCCACAACAGCAGATTAACTCACAAGTGAAACTGGGTCATGATGACCACTGCCAGTAAATTAAATTCCTTGATCATGCAGTATCTTTATAGCATTGCTGCGCTGCTATGAATGAAATTCATACTTGTTAGTCACATAAAACATTGTGTGCACGTCTATGTAGGTTTGTAATGCCATGATTCAAATTGTTCTTAATAATTGAGTAAGAAATTTTCAATCGAGAACTGAAAGTAGCTAAACGGTCAGCTATTTTTTCTTTGCTCTGGGAACTATTTACTTGCTCTCAGTCACCTAAGAATCTGAAACCAGTGAAAATGACCTGAGGTTGGAATTAGTTTTGAGTGATATGTATTGTGCCTACGCCTACAAATTGACTATGTAAAGTTTAACAAATGGTTTTTGATTCTAAAAAGCATTTAGTTATGGTTGAATTTTGCTTATAGGGTGAAAGAAAACAAAAATGTCTGCATGACTTTGTTTCAACAGCACAGACCACTAGCAGTTCCCCTATGTTGGCAAAATCACACCAGTGCAAAGTGAAATAGTCCAAAAACTTCCAGTATCGCTCTGCCCTATGGCTTGGCTGTAGAAACGCGGGTTCTCTATTATAGATCTATGTGTATCAATATTTGGTTTTGTGGTTCATTGGTGTGAAACTGAGATCCAACCTTTTAAGTTTCATTTAAATATAAAACAAACCTTTCCTTTGATTAAATGACAAAAAATCTAGATTTATACGACAAAGTGTGAGATCTAGATCTAGATCTGTACACTAGATTACCCTATAACACCACACAAAGTATTCCTGCTGGATCTAGTGGATGGTCTGATCTAGATCTAGATCTAGATCTAGTTCACGACAGTCGACACTAAATGACTAAACTGGAATCTAGAGATAAGATTAACTTAAGAGTAATAGAAATTAGAATAGATAGATCTAGATCTAGAGTGTTATAGAGTCTAGATTCTACAGAATACAGATTTATGTACCATATTGCACATTCTAAATTTTTGTGCATCTGCCCCAAAACTTCTTTGACATTTAAGGCTTGCATCTCGCTGTCGATTCTCAGTCAGCAGTTTTATAACTTGGCATCTATTTCCTGCTTTCCTATCTCGCGCTCAGATTATAACTTTGTTGACCAAAGGAATAGAAGAATTCCACATTGAAGAGCTCCATATTAACCCACTTAGAGTTTTCCAGACTTCCGGTCTAAGTGTTGTTAACCATTATTTGTTGACAGCTGGGTTCAGGGGAAAATGTGATCTTCGTGATGTTCTTCGGAAAATCTGTTTTTGAAACAGGATATATGAATAATTGAAATTATGTAGCTGCTGTCCAGACAGCCACCATATTCCGCATGCTTCTCATCATCTCAGGGGACGATCATTATGGCATCAGGAAATCCATCTGAAAACCCTTCTTCTCTCTCATTGACTTTGACTTCAAGTGCCTCATCTTCGAGCCTCAATGCAGGGTCTCCTTCTGGAAGTGTGTTAAAGAGGGACAAACGAGCAGTGGCTAACTATCTAAAAGAGGAAAGTTCAAAAGCAAACAATTCAAAACTCCTCAATGATCACCTGGATTACATTTTAGATCCCCAAAAACCTATTGATGACTTTGAAAACCTAGATTCCTGCAAATGGATTATTTCTGGAGGTTTGACATTTGAGGAGTTTGGTAGAAAAGGTGGGTTGTTTTTGAGAAGACACTTGTTTAAGCTCTGGATGCAGATGTGTTTTTAAATATTAACATTATTTACCTAATAATAGATATTGCATACTGGTCAGAATCAAATAGCTTGAGCAGGTTTTTGCTGTAAATGTCATAAACTCATACATCCTATCGTTTGCACGGGACCTTAGAGATTGAATGAAACCTGATTTTAAACAGACTTTACTCCCTATGAAATAGTTAATGGCACTATCCTCCAACTGTAGTCCCGGACTGTTTCCACTATGGGAGTCGCGAAAATGGCACACATGATTGATTACTGGTGCTTGTAAATTTAAGTCTGTTAGCGTGTAGGTCTACCCCTAACCCTACCCTACCCCTTACCTCACCTAACTCTAAAGCAAAGAGCACAGCACCAGTAAATAAGTTGTGTCAAGTGCAACTGATTGATTTGGTCCCTTTTGATGTCAGTTGCAACCCCATATGGGGAACTCTCTGTTCACAGAGTTTATAATATAAACTTTTGGCATACAAATAACCACTGCTTTGTAATAAGGTCCATGCTGAATCCCATAAACACACCAATGTTGCATTGTGTCTGAGAAAGTGCATGTGTCAGCATGCTTAACTAAAAACTTCATGAAAAGCTTACTGATCTCCGCGTTCAGTCCAGTCCCTTACCTATTGGCTGCTCAAGGCTTGAATAAAGACAACCTTTCTTTTTCAGAATGATTGTTATTGCCGTTTGTTTATAAGAACAGTCTACCATAAAGCCTCCTTTACACTTTGGCTAAATTTAGATCAAACCATGGACAAGTTTTGTTGAGAAATGAGTCACATCATCCAAGACTTATGTTAACAAAGGTCATTTTAAGCAATCACCTGTTGCAGTTATCTGCTGATATGCATTTGAAGCAACTAGAGCGCACATTCATGCCCCACTGTCTGATCATTTTATGGTAAGGTTTTTGAATTGTGTTTTGTATATGTTGTGAAACCCGCGAGAAGTCAAGTCGTTTTACAAAGTAAACTCTCGTTTAAAATCAGCATGCTCCGGCAGTATTTCATTAGTCTTGTCTCTGATAATGTCAACGCCTTCAGAGGCCAAACTCACTTAAAATCAACTCCAAATGGCTGATGCTGGGCGACTGAGAGCTATAAATTGTGAAGACAAAGAAAAAATGTCAGACAGAGAGACAGAGACGCCTTGTTATGAGGCACCCAAGCCTGTGGACCTGTCTTTATATTGAGAAGATGCTTAGCTCTCTTCACCTGTCTCACGTTGGTGGGGTTACACAAACACACACCTGCACAGCAGTTTCACATTTGTGCTTCTCATCCTTCTCGCATTTGTTTGCGAGGCCATGGATGGTCAGTTCAACTGACCACTGACTGGCTTGCCACTGAGAAGAAGTTCTGTGATTGGCCCTCTTCGCTTGCCTTGTGTTAGCAAGGATACACCAACACCTACTCCCATTTGGCTTTCTTCATCCTACCTGTTGACACTCACACTTAAAGACAGTGCGGACAGGAACTGCGCCCAATTTAGTTTCAGTCTCGTCTTTTGATCATGTAATAATACTGAGATAACCACCCAGGAGAAGACTGAAAATGCACTCGCTGTGATTAGTCAACCTATTACTGTCAACTTCATGATCAGAATTTCTGTAAGGGGCACAGCTCAATAAATATATACCGGTAACACATAGTTTGACCACCTGTGCCTACCACTACCAGAGATACAGTCCACTAAAACCGGATGAAGTCAACCTTGCCTAAAGTCAACACTTTTTCTCGGTCCTGAGAGGTTGACTTTAAGTGGATTCCACTTAAATTTTAGATTAGCAAAAATTTGCCATTGAGCCTAAGTACTATACTAGACCCATTACAATTAAACATGTTATGTGCAACAATGTCACAGTCCAAGTTTTCTCTTCCTCTCTCCTTCTCTATCTCTTTCTCCTCTCACTTTCTCTCTCCCACTTCCTCCACCTGTCTCCTTCTCCTTCCCACTCTTACTGAGTACTCTGTCTCTATCTCTCTTTCTCTTTTCTTAGTCTTTTCCCTCACATATCATTTTTCTTAAATCGACCAAAGAAGATTATAGAAATGTACTAAGGTTCAACAAGATGGTAACTACTTCACTCCATGGAAATTGACATCAAGGTTGATCTCGTCACTCTGTCGCAATTAACATAGCAGCAAGAATGACTGCATCACTTGGTTGCAGTCAGTGCTTCCAATAAGTAATCAACCAAGAAAGTTTATTTGCCATTTGAAACAGTCAGACAACACCAGCACAGTCATAATCATATTGACAATAATTAATCTACATCATTTAATTGGAATACAGTAATCAATATTACCATTTTCACTACATCTGTAGTAGAAGCAGACCAGAACTACAGTTCAGAGTTAATGCTTAGTTATCTCCAGAAATAAAACATGAATTGATCAGGTTGAATTCAGAATAGAAATACACTTACAATAACAGTGCAGACTATTTTGTTTAATATGCCACTTTTTAAGTACATTGTTTCTATTCTATTGCCCTAGTTTTTTATCTGACTATATTGTAATGTTACTTTACAGTGTGTCTACCTGTAGACACACACTTCATTGTCTTGCTAGGTCATACATGAACAGTTTATTCATTTCTCAGTCTCAAAGATATCAGCAGTCTAGCAGTATTTTATAGTTCAAACTGATGTTCTTGCAATGCATCATATATTATTTAATTACATATTAGACAGGCATTTAAGGGAGTTATTGAAACATAATTTCAGGGATATAGAAGATGAACAGGAAGAAATTGACTTGAAAATGTAAATAGATTTAATCTATATCTCAATTGATCATAATTTCTCTGATATATATAGATTTCAAACCACATATTTCACTGAAGTTTCTCTGGCAAATCATTGAGCTTCATAGTTACCAATTGCAGTGGTCAATAAGAACTTTCCACTCCTACAAACCTGCATCTACAGTGAAACGAAATATTTTCTCTATAGATTACCCATCTAAGAACCCACTCTCAAATTAAAAATCTGCCTAAGAGCCTGGTGTCAGGCCAAGACATGCGAGCATATTATTTCACGTCAGATTGTTCCCTTAAAAGAAGCACACAGTGCTAGCTGTGTAGTTTAATGGGGATGGTGGTGGAGGGAACAGGTCCTGAAAGGAGTGAAAGTGATGGTTAATGTATGACTGCATAATCATGCCTCACTGTGGACTAATCCATAAGCATGTCTTTGTTTAACAACACGTGGGGCAGTACTTGTGATTGGCTCTGTGGATTAGGAGGAGTAAGATATAGCCTCCTGACTGGTCAGCTGTTTTGTTACTTTGGTCGGCCTGGCTAATTGTAAACACTTGTGCAATTACTTGCAGGATAACAGCAATATCATATTTTCATTCAACAATGATACTATTACGTGAACCATTGGTAATGATCAATTACCATAAAAGTGAACACAATCTGTGGTCAGACAGGTTGCATAACTTTTCAGTCCACCTTAGAGCGTGTTCGCCTAAGAGCCTTTTTTTTTTCACTCCAAGCGACCAGGTTCTTAGGCAGAGGCCACTGTAGTTTAATTTCAGATAGTTATTTTACTGACTGTTTTTTTGTTGCATGGCTCAACTGTCAAATCTGCGACGATCTAATTCTGAATAGTTCTTCAAAACTGTGTATTCTTCGGGTTCTGTTGTGTCTTTAAACACTGATTTTTAGAGAATGAACATTAGTTATTGGCAACCTGCTACACCCTGCAACTTAAAGAAACAAAGTGGGATACATTTATTGAAATGTGGTATAGCATTCGTAATGAATTGTTTCTTTACCTTTTAGAGATATATAATATGATTAAGATGGTAGCCTTTGTTCTGACAGCACAATTGTTGTACACTACAAGAACCTATCTTCATGCTAAAAGTCTGCATGCATGTGAATAATCAATATGAATGCATGTTATCTCATCAACTGTGAAGGGAATTTCCTTTTGACAACAAATAAAGTTTACCTTATCTTAAGTTATGATGCTTGTGTTATCAACAGTGCGAGACTATGACAGCTCTGTCATGTGTGGCCTTGTATGGACTGCAAATTTTGTTGCCTATCGCTGTCGGACATGCGGCATCTCACCCTGTATGTCTATCTGCTCGGACTGCTTCCAAGCTGGCAACCACGAGGGTCACGATTACAACATGTTTCGTAGCCAAGCGGGGGGCGCTTGTGATTGTGGAGATGCCAGTGTCATGAGGCCTGAAGGGTAAGACTTTCATTTTTTTGTGGAGCTACTATGCTATGTTCAGTTGAGGCAAAATTTAAAATTGCTGCTGGTAGGAATTATATCCTGTCATTGTGAAAGAGATATTATGAATATTAGACAAACCAATGACCTAACACAAGTGATTTTTTTTTATTTTAGAATTAGTTTGCCAGTTAAATAAAAAATGTTGAAAATTAGAAAGAAAAGAGAAAAAAAAAAAAAAACCCTGTGAGGCATAAAATGTAGCCAGGCATTAACATGTCTCACCTTTTCACAAAACTCCACCTTTATAAGTTGACACAAATCAAGAAGCCCAGTGTGTTTCAGCAAGGTTGCCTTTTCTTAGTGTAATATGAGGATTAAAAGTTGTTTGTAATAACAGAAAACAAGAAAAAGATACAGTAATCCACAAAGTTCAAGAAGGAAATCTCAAGTGTGATTCTCACTTTTGCCAATCTCGAAAGGTTTTGTCCTCGTCATGGTGAGAACCGAGAGAATAGAACAGCTCCAGAACCTCCTGTGGAACTGCTGGCAGTAGCCAAGGAAATGATGCCAAGGCTTTTTTTACGATTACTCTACCACCTCCGAGAACATTTCGTATCACAAGGTTAGGGTATATGTATGTGTTAGTTTTAATATGTTAGTTTGATTTTACAAGCTGTTCAGCTAACAAAAAGACCACCCTTTATAGAACCAACAGTTCTTTGTAGCATGGCTGTGGCATTGTGAAATTTTGCCATGGACTGTCGTTAACTTTTCATTATGTTTTGTATAAATGTAATCTACTAAAAATGTGACGAACAAGCAGCTTTCATAATGGCACAGATACGTAGAATCGAATGTACCTTAGTTAATCTTTCATTGGCAGGGTGCTCTTAATTTATTTTACCTACCTATGTTATTTTTGTAAGTAGTGACAAATTTAGATGGATTTAAATGATTATGGGGAACAAACAAAAAAAAAAAAAGGCAGACTGTGATTAATCTCTGTCTTTCTTGTGTAGAGAATGATGAGAAATTTTACTCTCTAGATTTTTTTCTCTATCTTAGTTCGTCTGGCACGAGAGTTCTTCATGCTGAACATAAACGATTTAGAGCAGTTCCTCAACTTTATGCAGAGTCTGAGTGACATGGGAGCTCCCATGCGCAGGGTGATGGCCCAAGCTCTCACTAACGAGGCACAGTATAAAAAGTCTACAGGTCTGTTTTGTTAAAGATATGGGTGTGAAAAATTAAATTTCACCAGTATTCAGTTTGTTTTGCTTGCAAGAATTTGAAAGGGCTAAAAGTGGAGAAGAGTGAGTGTTGTTTTTGACGTCTAAAGCGGTGTCATTAACTCACTGGTGACGTTTCCTACAACATAGGCGCGATGGTCCTTTTAGTCAAATAAGACATTTCCCTGCTATGCTTGCGGGATCAACTTTATAATTTTTTCACACCCCACCCATTTCATGCAGATGTCCTGGGAGCCATCTCTTACCGTAGAGTCACCATTTGTTTTGTTTCATACTGAGTTTTGGCGGAAGTCGATAACTTTTTTGGTTATTGATTAACAAGTTCTACGATACAAGTGGTCTAGCTCCAAATCTAGATCTCGTAATCCTGGGCTAAAGGCAAAGCAACAGCATCTTTCTTATCTATATCTAGTGCCTCTACATCTAGACAAACGTTTTATCTGCACAGCAGGCAGAAATGTAGAAACCGTCACTGTCTGACAATTGGACAGCTCAGCTAGATCTAGATCTAGATCTACATTTTTCATTATTTTCCCCAAATTCTCGGGAAACCCAAAATCTGACTCATTTTTAAAAGATCATTAAACAATAACTATGTGACATAATCCATTTCCATTTTCTGTATCAGACTGTGTTGATTTAGTACTATTAAAGGTGTTAAAATGGTTGACGTGGGACTATAAAAAGTGTGTTTTATTATTTTTTAAATTCCTCTGAAAATGCTAGTCTTCTGAGCATCCAAGCTCAAAATAGCTCAGTCTTCAGTGAGTTGAAGACAAATTCAGGGCCATATCTTTGGTGCAGGGATAAAGCTAATTTGAAATCAATGAAAATGACTTTAAGATCAAAAGTAGAGAATGAAAATTTGTTCTTTCCATATTCATATGATTTTTCCCTGTCTCTTTTTTTTTTTTTTTTCTGAAATAAATATTTTCTCACATAAAAAAAAAAACCAATCTTCATCATTGCAGCTGTTATGATGTGAGCAAGTTATTCTCTGTGTGCAAAATATATCAATCCATTGGAAGCTTTTTTCCACAAATCCTCAGAATCTAGAGCTGAATTATGGAACAGATTATTTGATTTTATTCTATCTTTTTTTTTTTTTTCAGAACAACCCTTGGACAGTACAGAGCAAAAGGTTTATGCTGTAGTCAAGGAACATATTAACAACAGTTTGAAATACCCACCAAATTTTGATAATTATAAAGGTGAAGAAGGAAGATTGCTCTTTAAAGTGCTTGTAATCACTAAACAAAAAGATATGGTCAAAGAACAACATATGAATAAGCATTTGTAATATCCACCAAATTTTGATAAAGATTAAAGAGAGAGAATGTCTCTTAAATATGATTTAGGTCAGATTGCCAAAGTTACAGAAGCAGAAATACTTCCAAGTGAAAGTCAGCTAGATCTATTCCATAAATTACAATTATTGATGAAAAAAAAAGGTTTGCTTCAGCAATGTTTTAACTTATAAAACTAAGCGATTTATTTTTAAGTATGATGTTTTACAAATTAAAATGCATTTGCAATAGCAGCCTCAGTATATTATTATCTTGAAAAATTACTGCTAGCTTATGTATAGAACCAGCTAAAAGTTGATTTCATTGCAGACAGAACTCTTTTGTAATTCAAACATTTTGCCATACAGGTCAACCTGGTATGAACCAAAAATTGGAATATACAATGATCATTGAAGAGCTCGTGTTCTGGGTTCTGCGATATGAATTTCCTCAACGTCTAGTCACATTCTTACTGGGATTGCTCCCTGATGATTTGTACAAGGTATTTCTCATACTGATATTTTTAATAACTATCAGCATTTCAATTTTCTCAGTTCTGAGAGTTTCTGATTATAGTCTGCATTCTCAGTTATTTTTATTAGGAAGGAGAAATTTTTGTCCAAGAACTTTTTTTTTCTTTTATTTTAAACAAAAATTACAGAGCAGGATCATTTTAGGCAGGATCTGTCAAACTGTTATGGTTGTCACCCCTCTATATTCAGCATTTTCATTTGGACAGTATTCTGTTTAACCCAGTTTTCCTTGTTTATTACTTTGTTCTTGTTTACTGCTGCTATTTATTGCCTTTTCGTAATGAGGCACCTATAAAAGCATGAAAATTTTAACCTTTTTTATTTATAGATAACAGTCATATCAAAATTTTGTGTACAGATTTATAAGTGTCAGCAGAAATGGAATGACTGTACTTCACTTTGAAAAAATAATTTAGCTGGGATCCTTTTGTATTGAGATATTTGCACTTGGAATCAACTCCTTTGAGGCATTGATCAGTGATATCCCATTGTCTTAGTAAAGCCCACATCTGACCCTTTTCACCTGGTTTTGACATTACTTTAGACAAATCTTGCTGGATTGAGCAAACTTCAGGCTTTGAAACATAATCAAATAATGAATTTTTCAGTGTTCCAACAACATTCAATGCAGAGTTTTAAAAATGTTATTATTAGCTTGATAAGGATTAGAGTGTTTTCCGGGCAACCGCTTTATATGTCTCTCATGAAACTGAAAATGCAGATGTGGTGTGACTGTTGGTTTTGTCAGGATTATAATGGCTTTTAAAGCACTTATAGTGTGTCCTGCATGGGAATATGTGCTGTATTATTACTCTCTCATTGTTGTTATTATCTTCCGCAGGAGGCATTTGCTAAGGCATTTGTCAAACACTATTCCCGCATCTCAATTGTCCTCATTGAAGCTCAGGAGAGATCCACCGTGGCCAACAGGATTGTTCACATCAGCGTTCAGTTGTTCAGCAATGAGCACCTGGCAGTGTACCTGATGGAAAAACACAACCTGTTACTTACCATTATTCTCAGTTTGGCCCACATGATCCAGAGTATTAGAATGCCTAGTTTCTTAGAAGGTAATTACTGTTCTTTAATTCAAATATATTTTAGTGAAATCTAGCAAGAAAAATATCTGTCTCAGTTATTTATGACTGAAAGTTATTTGAATAGATATTTGTTCCATTTCTTAGTTTTGTTTTCTTCCAAAAGTCTGTTTTATGCATTTTTTATTTTTTGAAGATTGTCATGCTTTTAAGAAGGAAGGAAAAAAAAAAAGTGGAATTTACTTTGAATATTTCCACCAATACATTTTTTCCACCAATACATTTTTTTTATCCAGTTAAATGAGTTGCATTTCATTACTAGTTTGCCTGAAGAAATGGCTCACTAAAGTCATCTTAAGTCATGTAACTAATTACTCTTAACTAATTACTCTTTGTACACTCTGATTCATGAGCACATTTTGTCCAGCCCTAATAGAAATGATCTAGGGCATTTGCCATTACCTCAGAAATAGTTTTGACACTGATAGTGATGTGTGAATGAGATCATCAAGAAACAAATGAAATGTGGATTTTGCTGAAAAAAAAAATATGATTTTGCGCTTTTGTTTTCTCTTTAAAGTACTGCCTTTTCTGCGTGAAAAAATGGTATAAAAAAAAGTCGCTATGTTGATTCTAACATGTTTGACCAATGGTCATTCAACTGTAGACCTAGCGTATTGTCAGTCAGGATTTGGCTCCATCTCGCTGCTAAATTAGGCCGTAGATCATTACAATTTGATTATATATATGCAGAGGGTGCAGAAAGCACTTGATTATCACCTCTTCTAGCAAAATCATGAGTTCTAGTGCCAGGTATGAAGACTGGATGACCACTATGAGGTGAGAACAACTGCTGACCATGCAAATTATAAGTGTTCAAGCCCTCTAAAATGACTTTGCACGTCCTATGAAATGGGCAATTTTGCTTTCTTTCTGCTACCAATAGCTCAGTTGTCGACTATATGTCATAGTAAAGGTCAAAACTCTCTTGCTTTGCACTCAAAAATGATATGGGGGATACACAGAGGCCCTCAAAAACCTCGAAACAGCTCATGTTATGATGTGGGGTAGAGAGCAAAATTCTTAAAATAATACGCCCAGAAAGCCAAAAAACGGAATCAAGAGACACAGAAGTCATGGAAAGAGCATGTAAAAAAGTATGTAAAAAAAAAGGCTGTTCCTACGCTGAAAGTCAAACACAAAACTCTTCATGTTAATTTTTCGCTGAAAAAAAACTTTAAATGCACTTTTCTCAAAACCTGTGTTTTTTACAGTTTTTTGCTCCTGTTTTGTTTCGAAACCGATTGAAACCAAATTTGGGTACACATCATTGTCACCACAAAACCCCAAAAAGTTACATATGCACATTAAATTCGATCGGTAAGTTTTAGAGAAAGTTGGGTTTTTAGTTTGAAAAAATGGCGAAATTTGAATTTTCACTATATTGCATTTTCAAACATTTATAGAGAATTTTCTAATACATGCTAAGGACTAGAAATATGTAACTTTTTAGATATTATATTAAACAATATGTTCACCAAGTTTTATCAAGTTTCGTTGAAATTTGGCAGAGGAGATAGATTTTAAAATCGGTGAATTTAGTAACACCAAAATCCAAGATGACGGCGCTGTCATGGCAACCATATGAAAAAGTCAATTTAATTTTTTTTTTTACTGTTTCCCTCTAATTTGAACATACTGAATTCGATGGAAAAGGTTAAAATAACCTATCTAGAATGATATAAAAAAAACAAAAAAAAAAACACCTCAACAAACAAGCAATGCTATAGAATGAAGGTGACTTTCTTTCTGTGTTTCAGATCCAGATATGAAGTCCAATTTCCATTACGTGGTCAACTGCGAGCATGACATTATGAAAGATCACTGCTATTGGCCTGTGGTCAGCGACCTCATCAACGTGCTATCCCACCGTAAAATTGCACGTAGATTCATGGCAGACAAAGATCTGGTCACCCTGTGGTTGGATCTTTTAAATGATATGCAAGGTAGCAAAAATGATATTACAGCTTTTAAATTCAGTATCTATGCTTCTTTATTTAACATTTATTTAAAGAAAAGACAGACAGCACCGTAAGCTACATACTTGTTTCTTTGTTTTATCTTCGCAAAACTGAAAACATTTCAGGAAAGAGAGAGAAAAAGAGTGCAATTTTAGCATCAGATCATAGATACTGAGAGACCTTACATCTCATTTAATTCATGATTATTTATTAAAGAACTGATTGAATCTAGAGCAGATGAGGTGGTTATGGATCCATGTATAATTTCCTAATTATTTGATTATTTGCATTTTTATCAGAGGATGGCATGGCAGTATCTTTTTTATATAGTATGGCACACAAAATTATTATGCATGATTTGGTTCTTTGGTCACCTAGCTGCTAAAGAAAATATAATAAAAATAACAGAGGACATTACAGAGAGCATATTCCAGTGCAATGTACACACAAAAGAACTTTACAAGCTCTTATTGCATGATGTGCAATTTTTGCAGGCATGAACTTGAATACGCGTGAGCTGAGTCAGCATGTGGAATTTGAGCCAGACACATACTATGCAGCCTTTTCCGCTGAGCTGGAGATCTCAGCTTCTCCTATGTGGTCCTTGCTCATGCATTGTGACACACCTGTGAGTTTTTCTCTGATCTTTGATGTGATTGTTTTTCCTTTATATCCTTCTCAGAATTAAATAATAGGAGGAAATAATTCTCTCTTGTCCATACAATCATCTAATTTTCACTTTACATGGACAAGATTTTTAGCAGAATAAATATTCACTGCAAATGCAAAATCAGCCTGAATGTATTATAACTGGGCCTTCTAATTCAAAAAGAGTGCTATGGCGTATTTGTGTAATGTTTGGTTTGTTTCTGCATTGCTTAATTTGTAATGGCTTTTATTGCTTGGACAGGATGATCTTTTATGGAACTCCATTGCTTAATGCACAAGTGATCTTGTGCAGAGCATCTGTTTATTCTACAGTGATCTACTGATATGGGAAAGTCTGGTAAAAATTTATGTAGAGACCAAGTATATTGATAATGTCACCACAAGTCACAAGATTTGTAATTTATACTTTGTGAGTCATCCTGACGACTTTCATCCACATCTTATAAAAATTGTCTGTTTTTTTATTCAGGATACAAGTGACTACATAATAAATATGATCAAGGCTGCTGGTGATGCACTCCAAGATTGGTTTGAGGCCATTAACTTTCGTGATTCCATGAAGGTAAGAAACTTTCCCTTGATGGCGAGAAACGGGTGTGATCAAACTTTTACTTCAAATGTGGAAGATGTTAGACACAGCTTTTGATTGGCTTTAATCCAGAGTAATAATACACCTATGTTGGTTCGATGTATGACACTGTAAATGCGAATGAAAAAAAAAAATTACCTATTGTGGAGTCATACCATGGAACCGTTGAACTCTATTGATACAGTGAAAAAATCAAGTTTTATTTCTTCGCTGTTTAAACTGCAAAAATTTCATGTTGTTTTTAATTTCCCAAATGAACAATTGAGTAACTGCTTTGAAATAAGCCTCATTTATGGATGTATTTATGAAACTCCTCGTGTGGAAGTGACTAGCTCTCACACTATTGTAATGTATAGCTTTGAAACAAAGATCAGGCTGTATGTTTAGGCCTTGTAAGCCATTTATCTTCAATTGGAAGCCAGAAAGAGAGAACAACAATGTGTCAGTAACCTAATGATAAATGGAGACAAAGCTTTGAATCTGTATTTCCCGTATAGCAAAAGAGAAATGCTTTTGTCTTACAGTGGTGACCTGAAAGGCAGGAGTGGAGGTATAAGTTGATTTTTAACCCTCTGCTTTAGCATTTAAATTTTTATGTACTACTCCTCAATCTACCCATTTTTCCTACCCTCATCCTTTTTTTAGGTTGAGAAATATGAACAATGTCTTAACAAAGCATGTTGTTCAGTGAATGCAAAGATGGTATTTATTTCATCCCATTATGGTGGATTTGTTGAATGATTTTTTTCTTCTTCCTTTTTTTTTTGTGTGTATGTGTGTTTGTTTGTTTGTTTGTTTTTTTTTTTTTGTTTTCTCCTAATATTAATCCATTGAACCCTACAGCCTGGTACTCTGGGCAGATTTTCCGGTGTCAAATGCCCCACCAGGCTAACACATTTGCTCCAGTCCTATGCGTTCCCTACAGTCAAAAAAAGATCTTACAGGTCACTTTGGGGCAAGGACATTTAGGACTACGGTGATTACAAATCTCTTGTGCCCATGATCGTCTTTGAGGCTATTGTTTACAAGAGACACTTAACTCATTCTATCCTAGACCTGCCGCTAGCTACAGCCTCCTGGTCCTAGGGCTGCCGCGAAGCCTACACACAAAATTCGGTGATCACATATGGGCGTGAAATAAACCCTCATTTGGCTACTACTGACACATAATAACACGAGTCATGATATGAAGGATGCTGCGGGATTATAATT
>JBCAUA010598797.1:0-16185 GCA_038406235.1 Peronia verruculata
ACCAATATCTTCGCCTGAATTAGAGTCTCGGCGATCTATTTCCCCCCTCATCTCTAGAATCCACCGCTCTGGATTTGCTGTCAATGTAAACAATGCAGAATATTGACGAAAAATCCACCAGAAACGGCAACGAATCACTTCAAAAAATTTCTAACGGAAGTTGAAGGTGTCTTGAAGGAAGGGAATTCACTCCGGAAATGCCAGTGCCACGTACATTTTAATACTCACATGTTTTCTTCTTACTATTAGAGATTCAACTTAATTCGAAGGTGGCAATGGCGATGTACCCGGAAGTTTTCGACAATTGTTGAACGTGGCAGTGTAAGGGTTAAGCTTCACTGTCATGTAAACTGAAAATGTCAGCCGCTCCCAACCCTGCCTCCTGAACATTTATTTTTAACTCAATACGATCACCACAGGCAGCTTTGACACCCTCCAACACTCCTGCCACCATTTCATGTAATGAAACGTAGGTTTACATGCATTACCTTTATGTTAGGCCTTTTTCAAAATGATAAACAATACATGGGAAGAATCTATCTGCGAGCGGGGTGAGGAGGGTTCAGTACCTCACTGTTCTCATTTTGACTGCAACAGCTTAGTGAAAAAGTGTCTAGGTCTAATCAGCCAAATTGTGAGTAAAAATAAGAGAGGGGGAGAGGGGAGGATTTTAAAATTTTTTTACAACTCCTTGCCACCCTCTAGTTCGGCGAGCAAGTTCCTTATTACGAGAAGAATGGGTGACTTTCCGGGGTTTTCTTTGGGTAATGTCCACCGCAGTGCAGCAGAAGAATTTCCTACATCAAAGACGCTTGCTGACACTATGTTTCCTGGCCCCCTTACACAAATTTGCATGACACTTTCTCAACGGGGAAGGGGTGTGCGGTGTGAATACAAAACATCCGCAGCTAGACGGGGAAGATCATGGATGAAGCGTGAAAAGGAGAAGGAGACAATCGCTGGTTGGCCTCTGAAGTCTGATCATATTGTCTGAGGGAGGGTTTAGTCCTGCTTAGTGGATCAGTTTGACAGTTCAGGTTAGCCTATAGTCATGCTGTTGTGTGATCGTAGGAGTAAAATGTGTTGAGATGAAGTGTGGTGCAAGCTAGAATTAGTTAACTCAAGCATTGCATTTTCTTTGATCTTATATTTATAAGGATGTGGACAGGAGAAAAATATCAACAGTATTGGTGAATACGGAGGAGTCGACATCGATTCATCAGTTTGATTTTTAGTAAGGTAAAGAAACGCCGGGACCTGTTACAAGAAAAAAAGATCGACTCGTTTGAAAATCTACTATAAGAGTTTTATGTTATTTTTATTATGTCCAAAGTCTGAGGTTTGAAATATCAAGTGTTATTTACCTAGCACACTGGTCTTTTCACAAAATAGTGATAATGATCCTAACATTTGAAGGTACTGCTTTAATTTCCTAAGACAAGGAATTTTTGTACTTTTCAGGACATTATTTCTATTCCTGGGCGTCGACCTGGATTTTGATAAACTGAATTTTTTAATTACCTACTTCACAGTAACTGGGTCAAAACTGGGTTTTATCTGTTTTCACAGTGATTTGATAAACTGGATTTTCAAATTATTTAGTTTGTAATAACTGGGTCTAAACTGGATTTTACCTGTTCCCTGGGCAGCCATTTGCAATCTGATTTCTGTTCTTGAAGTCGATCTACCCTAGCACAGCAAGCCGCTTGGCTACCTTTTGAGGATAACACACCGCTCGTCCGCCAGCTTGCCCTCTCAGTCGGTTTTGTGTCTGCCCTGCTTGTGTATGGCATGCACGCTCAGCCCTCCCAACCCCCTCTCCCCACTGCTCATCATAAATCCAGGCTGGAGTGCAGCATAATGAAGCATTGTTTCATTGTTTTGTTAAATTTCATGCCAGTTTTACAACTCAAGCATATACATGTACTACACAGTCCTAAACACTCTTAAATATGCCGACCTATATCTCATTCATTCAATGGCTTCTCTAATTTTTCTGCATGTTATTGTTGCTTTATTTTCATAGTTTGTTAAAGAATAGAAGCATGTCAACATCGTCAAATACCAACACATGAGTCTGTCGTATTTAATGAGCTAAACCAGTTTGGTACTTCAACCACTCGAAACCCGGCGGTGAACGACAGTTCTAGTTCTGTATAGTTTCTTCAACTTTTTTTTTATCGAGAACTCGATAGCTGGAGCTAACAGTTCTACTAATGAGTTCCCCTGTTTGAATTCCTGCCGGCGAGGCCGTACTTGTACGAGGAGTGACATCTGATAATAGATTAAGTAGTCTAAACCAAGCTCCTTGGTCTAAACTAGGTAACGACTTTTTACTTGCTTTCTGTCTCAACTTTGATAAACTTGTTTGCTAATAATCACCCATGCAAAGTCCCCTTTGCAGAGGCACCCGCTCAGTGGCAGTCATGCGTCGGTTTACCTTGTCCATGCACAACACTCGCACCCCCCCCCCCTGTAACACTGCTGCGAAGTGCAGCTTGCGAATTGTTGCTTCATTGTTTTATTTCCAACTTTACAACACAAGCACATACTAAAGGTGAACGGTACTATAGACTTGTAAACATGCAGGCCTACACCAGGATAGTCTGATCCTTTCACCCCCTTAATACATGTATACATTTTCAATGAAAAAATATCTCCCATTTTCATTCATTCAATGGCTTTTCCTATTCTGTCTTGCATGTTTTTTGTCTTCTTTATTTAGGCTTTTTATTAAAGAACAGAATCATGTCAAAAGTTAGGTTCGCTGGCGCAGTATGTTACATTTGGCTATTCATATTTATCAGGTGTCATCATACTCAGGTTTTCAGTTGATGAGTATCAGCTTCAGCAGATATGTATAAACTATAGATTAGTATTCTTCCAAGCTATTAAGCGAAGCAATTTGGCTCTTGATTCAGTTGCAAACACAGCCTGCAATTCATTGGTTTTCAACCTTATCGCCCCCGTGGGACAGTTCACAGTTCACCATTGATCCCAGATATTGTCTGTCAGTAGCAGTCTGTGGTCCCAATTCCCCCCTCTGAAATCCTGCCTGTGATGCCTACTCGCATGGCAAATGGCTGTGTATGATTATTACAGTATTCCTTGGCCTCCCTTTCTTCTCCCGCTGTTTGCGGTGATGTCTTTGATCTTTTACACTGACGCATAGACCGACGCAGGAGTATGGGCCTAAACTAAACTCTCCCCCTCCTTTTACACTCAACACTAACACTCCATGCACTTGGAGAAACAACAAGCAAAGAGCAGACAAGACAAAACTAGTAGTAATCACAACCACCCAACGTATCACACAATAGAGGTGGATGATAAGGGAAGTGGGGCTGCTAAATGGATCAGGTAAATGTACCTGTGAATGGATAGGAATCTGATAAGAAAATCTTGATAAAAACTTAATTATTTAAGTTGAACTTTGGAACTGGTTATCCAAATTAAGATCCAGATTTCCGCCCATCACTAATTATTTATTTCCATCTGTGTAGACTTTATTTCATGGTTCATCAGTCCAGATGGCAAGTGAATCCCTCAGTCCATTTTAAAAAATAGTCAATTTGGGTTTGAGGATGAGAAATAGCAATGTTGTCATGTTTTCGTTTTTTATTAGTTAAAGATATGACTGTTTTGTATCAATTTCAGGCAAAAAGTCCAGAAACTTTAGAGTTATTGAGTGGTTCTTCTTCAGACCAGGACTTTTTAGTTGTTGTCATTGGCAGTGACAACAGTGCAGTGCCCACTGGAAACGAATTTCACGGACGAGAAATAGCTGAGATTACACAGCTAAAACATTTCTCTTCAGCGGCCGTGACACCAACACAACCACAGAAACCAGGGGACATTTCGTTGTCTGTGTCAAAATATCAGCAGGTCATCCAAAGTAATCCAAATCCTCATCTATCAGAGAGAGAATTTTCTGCCTTTGAAAAGAATCAAGAAAACACATTGTCATCTGTCTTGAGGGAAAAGCACAAAAAAATGTCTGAAATACTAAAACACTCAGATGAAGGCGCAGGGCCGTATATTCCAAAAGATCTAAATGTCAGTAGTACACTTACATCTAGATTGATTTATCCAGTTTCAAATGCAGCACAAGATTCCATCCAAATGCTATCTAAACCTTATGGAGAAGGTGCCAGGCCTAAGAAATGGAATCCTTTGAGTACACTAGTTGAGAATGTGTCACTTGAAACTAACAATGAGAGTCAAATTAACAGAGAAGAAGTGTTGGTGACATTTTCTGGAATGGATCACACTGCGAGCAAAGCCCCAGATCTACAAAAAGGGCTCAGTTACAAGTTAAATGTGGAGGGGAGAGACAGAGACATTACACCCGTAGCACAGTCATTGGTATGTGTGGTGATTTATTATTGTCAAGTCAGTTAAGTTCTTCATCTTTGGATTTGAATAAGCTTTTCCTCAGTTGTCACCTTACTATGGCTCTATCTCATTCAGCGAATAAAAGATGTTTTTAGTAACAGGCATTAACAGAGAAGAAACTGGGTATAAAGAAGAGTATTGCTGTACCTGCTGGATCTAAACTTTGTTTGAAAATAATAATGATAATGATGAAAGAGAATAACTTCATAATTTATGTAATTTATATTACCCACAACTGTGGGGAATATGAACCCCACAAGTGCCCTTACATAATTAAGTTTTAGGCAAAATATTGTGGTTGTGAAAAAAAGCTTCAGCATTCTAGTTATCTATTGAAACAGTGCAGTTGATTTTCTGGATGTCCAAAGTCCAACTTGCTTAAGAATGGATTCCTTTGGAAATAAATATTGAAAGTCCCACAGGTTATTTTAAGATGACTTTACAAGTGTCCAGGAATGTTAATATGTACTTGAATGGGAGATTGTTGTGGCTAGCCCTTTTACTTCCCTTTTCTTCAAAAGTGATGTTGAACAAGCCACGTAAAGAGGGGGAAAAAAATTGTGCCTATTGTTGATGAAAATGAAACATTCCAAAAAACATTAGAATGTTTTCTTGTTACAATTTTATCAAATGTTTTGGTGATCAGTCTTTTTTTATTCTTTATGCTGCTTATTAAATACCTTAACTTGTAAGTGGGATTTTAGTTGTTGAATTCTAACACCAGTGTTTTGACTGAGAAGTTTTATAAAACTTGTGTAACAGATTTGAACATATAACAATGTTCTTCAATGGCATATCTGGACGTTTCACATTATTCTGTAGAAAATCAAAGACTGTATATTAGTCATCCATCTAATTAAACATAAGTTGTCAGTCCATCTCAGTAATAGATTTCTCATTTTTCAGGCTGATCTTACATTCAATGGTGATCTGATGAAATTTCCAAGCAGTACCACCAAAGATACAGAAAATTCTGAAACAAACATTATCAGACAGAGTGCTCTGGTGAGTTTCACATGTACTAACCTTTTCATAATTATTTTGATGTGAAAGAAGCAGAACATCCTTTTGACATAAGGGCAGTTGAAATGGATTACATTTGAATGAATTATACACCCTTCAGTTAGGCTGGGTAAACAATTCTAAATTTGTGCACTTCACATGTATGCATTCACAGCTCTCGCTCAAGACATATTCTTTTTGCAGTTAGTATAATACTATAATGTCCATAGCTCTGTTGTGATATTTCACACCATGTTCAGAGGATCAGAATTGCTTTACTCCATCTCTAGTAAAGGCCAGTATAACGGCACTCATGCCATTGTGTCATGAAAGTATTTACAGTACAGTTCTGCTGACTCTGGGAGGTGAAATCTTAAGTAGTAATGCAAAACTATATTTTTTATATGGACAACATTACTCTATTATTATTTTTTTTAAAGATCATCTTCTTAGTTTCAGGGGTGCCTTAGATCATGTCCAATATTTCCAGAACAGTGCTGACCATGTGACTATAAGTCCTATTGTATTAGTACCACTGCTAACACTGTTGGTGAAATATAATGTTAAGGATTGGCAATTTGATAAATTTGTCCATAGAGTGATTTGTTGCATTTGTACCTCATTTTTAAGTCATAATGCTGAAGTGCATTGTAACACAGGCAGGCATTTTATCATTTATGAAGTCATTTTTGGTAGGGTGATATATGAAAAGAAATTGTTATTGTTATGAATAGGGTGGTCAAAGAACAAAACTGTCAATGAAACTCAAAAGAATGAAAGTCTTGCCTGCAGTTTTGGTTTATGCTCATAGTTGCCCTTTTTCTTTATGTTTGAAATTGATGAGATATTATTATTATGGTAACCGAAAAAAAAAAGCAGCATAGAAAAAAGTTTTATTGTGATTATTACCGATCTTCTCTTTGCAAATGCCTTGCTATCATTTCAGCATTGGATGAAATAAAGTGGTTATTATAGTTAGTTTATATAACGAACATGAGGATACAATTTTGACTTTCCTTTTTTATCCATAGAAGATTAAAAGTGATTGATTTCTTGAGTTCCAGTGTAAATTCAGATTATGCCTAAGTATGCAATTGTCATTGAGCCATATCATGATTTGTCAGTTGGCATAACTGGTGAGTTTTCGTGTGAAATTAATTTTAGTTTTTGAAACATGACCCAATTTTTAAATTGCAGTAAATCTTCTGTCTTGTACTTTTGTGTTTTAGTTATACAGTGGAACTCTGATATTAAGAAATTGAAGGGACCAGTATTTTTATTTCTTAATATCGGAATTTCTTAATATCAGGCAGAGACCACAACACAATAGGGACGACCCATACATTGACTCATCTTTACTATTGATTATTTCCTCTGATATGTATGGGTTTTGCATAGAAAAATGTTTAAGAATAATATTTTGAAGAAAGAAAAAAACAATGTACTATTGAAAGTGGTAATCTACTGAATGATACATTTTACTCTGCGGTGAAAGAGTAATGTGCTGCGGTGTGCAGCAATAAACGCTGTCTAATTGATAGCCGCTCCAAGACCATTGTCTGCATGTGTTATATATAGATCTACGATATCGCAGAATGCTCCTTAACATGGTAAAGATTACTCCTCTTCTCCCCCACCCCACACATCCTGCCCAAACCGCTTTGCTTTCACCTGCGAAGACAAAGAAACATCGTCCCTACCCCAGGTTGTTTTACCTGCGCTTAACCTTTGAATAAGTATCAAGCAAACGTTCTCATGCCTTTAACTATTGTGTAATCAGAGGTGGTGGGCATTATTTGGAATTGATGAACAAACAAACGGCTGATCGCGTGCTCAGTTTAACCATCTTCGGAGTGGCGCCTTGTGATTTTACTCGTCACTCTCAGACATTTGGCAGAACATTCCTTAACACCTTAATGATTACTCTCCATCTCTCCCACCCAATACGCCATGCCCAAACAGCTATAATTTCACCTGCGTGGACAAAGAAACATCGTCCCCACCCCAGGTTGACTTACCTGGACCTTAGTCTATTTGCATAAGTATTGTACGTTCATACGTTGTCTCGCCTTTAGCCACCAGCATGTAATTAGTGCCGGCGGGCATTGTTAAGAGTGGTTGAGCAAACAAAAAGCTGGTTGCGCGTGCACTACTTTGCATAACAGTCTTCAGTACACCACCATGTGGTTTTACTGGTCACTTTCAGGGAAAAATATTTCTCTATAAGCGAGATCAGAAGGATAGACATTTCTCAAATTCCGAGATTTTATTAGAAGAAAGAACACAGAAATAAAACGGGACTGCAGATTCTTTTCTCTATAACCGAGGTTTCGCAACAACCGATTTTGTAAAATCTGAATTCCACTTTTAAATTCTAGATAGAAATTCAGACAATTTGTCTTCAATAATACTTACATGGCTTTAGTAGTGGCAACAGTGTTTATTTCTCATTTCAAAATGTTTTGTGACAGGAACCAAGCAGAGAAGAGGCCCAGCTGGCAAGTAGAGCTGAAAATATGGCAAGCCTGTTGAAGACAAGAGAGTCTGCAACTGCAATAAGTGATTTGTTGGTCAAATTTGCAGAGGATGTAAAAAATATGGAAGGAAAATTGCATGAGTATCAGGTATTGCCATTATTTCTGTTAACTCTTTGACTACCTGGAGGTTTTCCGCCATTGGACTGGCCTGCTTTACTGCCTCACTTTTGGGAACACACCTCCCTCTCTCATACAATGGATTTAGAGTTTATATTCAGAAATAATCTAGGAATGTTGCATAAGCACTTAAAGCTAAGATGTTGAACTTCACAAATCTGTTGTTTAAATTTTATTTTCATGAAAAAAAATGTGATTTTTATAGGAAGAAATAATTACATAGAAAAAATAATTATGCAAAGTAACCACAAATGTTCAACTTACACTCAACTGATCTCTGTACCATTTTATTCAATTGGCTTGAAACTTCATCATCATATGCGTAATGCATGTACCAATAATCCACAGCAGCTTCATACAGATCCATTCATAAAAAAAAAAGTTATGAAGAATATTCTGACACTGTAAAAAAGTAAGAAACACCACTGTCTTCGGCTGTCAATAAGAATCATACAAACTGCATCAAATGTTAGAGCTCAGTTCTGGACTATAAGCCATAGTAAAGGTCAAGAAACTCTTGGTTTGGACAGAAAAAGAAACAGAGACCACATAGAGGCCCTTGAGAACTTAGATGTGGCTCTTGGGGAGCCCCTATAATGATGGCGGGTAGCAAACAAAATTCGAGAAAATATGCCCAGAAAGCCATGAAAAGGCAAAAAAAAGATGGAGAGGTGGCTATTATGTAAAAAAAAAAAGGGGCTGTTCAGAGGCCAAAAGCCAAATAGAAAACTCTCCATGTCAATAATTTTTTCCTGAAAATAATAACTTTAAATAAGTTTTTCTCAAAACCTGTTTCTTTGTCAGTATTTTGCTATGTCTTTTTTATTTTTATAAGTCACTAAAATTTGATGATCTAAATGGCTAACTTGGAGTTAACTGGATATAGACCTACTTTAAAACCATGCCTATTGGTGATCTACTTGGCTATTCTGACCTGATTTTTTTTAGAATTGAATAGGAAGCTCCAGTAGTCAGATTAAACTGAAGATAAAGGTGTTGGTAATCTGACCACCCAATGTAAAAATTATAATTCACCATAATTAAGAAATGCATCCTAGGAATCATGAAAACTTTTTCAGCTGTTTTCACTCTCTGATAAGCATGCTCAGCAATAGTTTGTAGTCCATAGGCTTAACTTGTGACATTAAGTGAAGTTAAATGAGAAAGAGAAGAGGAAGGAGAATCAGGATGGGGAGGAGAAGAAGAATTAGAAAGAGAAAAAAAAGATGAGGAAGACATAATTAAATAAGTAAAAAAGACAAGTCCATTTGACTTATTTTTTACTTTATTACTAAATAAGTCATGTATAATTTAATTGTCAGTGAACAAACTATTTGACATACAGTCAAATGTGTTCAATAACACGGTGAAAAACAGAAGACTACCATACAAGTAACAACAGGTATCAATAATATTTGATTAAATGCTCTAAACAATGAGCATAAGGGCAAGAAAATTGACAATTATGGTTTATAAACCAGTGCAAAAATAGCATACAGCAGGTCAATGACAAATGGCCAAAAAAAAAAAAAAAAATATGTTAATAGGCTGTGGACTCAGGCATGGAGAAAAATGATATTCTTTAGATGGCACATTTACCAAACATGGCTGAAGGATTTGTAATGTAAGAAACAAGTATCCCAAGTAATATTTTTCAAAACAGTTCAATTAACGTATCACAAAGAGAACACTGCCACAAACAGATGTTTCGTAACAATTTGTCAAATACTACCAACAATTATCATAAACAAGAAAATTCAAAGCTATGTATTTTATGCACTAGTGCAAAAATAGGAAACAATTCATCAGCAAAAATTTACTTAGAAAAAGATAAACATCATACTTAAAATGACTGTGCAGTCAGGCATGGGGAAGATTGTTATGAAACTCTACTCAGCTAACTCAGATTATACTTATAGCGAAAGGTGTAATATTCTTGAGTTCATTATCTGATGCTTTACATGGCTATCTCGAGACGTTAATGTACTTGCTTACATTTTCACAGTATAACAACACTACTTATGAACATTTTAAAAACATTTACACAAAATCAAATTGAATTATGAGTGCCTTGCAAGTATAGCTATTGGCAAATATGACATACCCCCAAAACTGCTGTTTGTTCAAATGGCACTGATCATCAAAAGGAGAACAAACTGCAAAAAGCAAACTTAGCTGAATAGGTTACTGCAATTGTGTGGGCCAGTTGAAATAACCGTATAGAGTCCTATGCTATTGTGACTATTTGGATTGGCCAATTAGTTTGAAAGATATCTATAGGATGTGTTGTGTGATCTCAGTGCTATTTCTGGAAAAATCAGCAACATGTCCAAATTCAGAGTTAGCTGTTTCTTACAGCGACAATATGCGAGCTGGAATCAAAGTAAAGAATATTGAAATAAATCATCAAAACTCAGCAAAATTCTCTCATCCCTCTCTACCAGTAGTCAAAATAATTCACAAAAAAATGGGAAAGGAAATAATTTTATTATAGTATTTGTTTTGTATGAAGAATAATGAACACAAATCATGACACAATCATTAACTCAGAATCCAGCAACCTAGACCAGTGAACCTATTTTGGCCTGTATCTTAAAATAATGATCTGGGTCTTATGACTCATTTCAAACTGGAGGATCATATATGTGGTTTGGTTATACAATACCCCTCCCCCCTTTCCTCCTTGTATCTCTTCCCTCCACCTACATTCTATGTTACAGTATGCTTAGTGCTATGCATTTCTCTCAGGCGAACAATATGAAGTGAAATTACACTGAGGTTTAGGAGGATTTTTTATTTGGGAATGTTTTCATAGGCAGGCAAATTACAGTGAAAAAAATCTGTTTTGTGGCAGAGGTCTCTTAGGCAGACCCAGCTCGTAATAGCAGCTTCTTAGGCAGAGACCACTGTATTACTTATATGAATCGCTTAAAAAAAAGATTGAATGTTGTGAAACAGAATATATTATGGTTGATATATGAAAGAAGAATAGGATATTATGATTAAACTTGAAACACTTGAAGAAAATTTAACAGTTTCAAGGATAGTAATATTTTAGTGTTTATTTCTTTGAAACAGCACACCAGTGAATTATGATTAATATTTTCTTGACAAGAGCAATTTGATACATTCTGTCAGAATCTGATATGTAAGATTATAGTGGCTTGAGAAAACTAAATTACCATGAATGATGAATAATAAAAATATTAAAAACAATAAATTTTGGGGCTTTTTCTTTCTTTCTATCATGAATTGATTTGATATATTATTAAAAATGTGGAAGAAATGTGACATGTTGTGAAGGCTATAAACTGCAACGCTTCATTGCTCTCCTGTTTTGCATTTCACAGACTGAGAATGAGAGGCAACAGAAGCAGATACAAAGTCTGTCAAAGGAAGGATCCAACTTGGAAGTACAGAGATTGAAGTACAGTTCATATTTTTTTTCTTTACATTATTGTTTCATTTCATTTATATATGCATCTTTGGTTCTATCCATTTTATGTCAACACAAAGGATTATGTTATTTTTATGTGAGCATAATTTTCAGCTTGCCATGATGAGCATCATATTTATAATGTTTGACTTTTATTACAAGTAACCCCCAGTTTTGGCTTTTAATTCTTATGACATTTTATCCTTCAAGCAGTGTTATTTAAAATTATTATCAGACCCACTTGAGAAAGGCAGACTTTTCCTCCTAGAAATGTGGCAATATTTCTATTTCCAACTGTTAATGTGGGCCTATTGTTTGTTCTTCATTTGGAAATTTCTTGCAGGCATAAATTTGATGACCCATTACCCATTTGGTTGTCTCATGAATTGTAACTGATATAGACCAACAATTTTGGAGCTTTTGTTTTTTTTAACTGGACAGATTTTGCTTTTTCAAGTTTAGAAAAATGCACTATAAATGCTCATAATTAGATGAAATTCTGCAGTATATATTTCTTTTGAGTGAAGCAAAAATAAAATCTTTGTCATTGTAAACTACTTTGATTGCTTACAGAGATGAGATATCTAGCCTTCGGGAAGAGAACGAAACTTTGCTTGACTTTATCATTGCAAAAAAACAGAGCCCACTGACAGACACAAACTGGACTTCCAATGCAAAGAATGAGGTAGGAGTTATAGAACATTGGGATTGAAAACTAGTCATGCAACCTTTGAAGAAAATGATCCATATTTGACTATCTGCACTTGCACAACTCCACACCATCTGCCCTATGCAGGCCAGACTGAAAGTGGAGTTCTCCTCAGATCACCTTATTCTGCTGTTTGCCTTGAAATATGTTTCAGGTCTCACCACAGAAAAATATGGAAGAGATTAAAACCAGATGTGTATTCACAGATCATATGTTTTTTTTCTCCCCATTCATTGTTTCTGTACAAATATTTAGAATCAGTAATCCTAGTAAAGGTGAAGAAATGTATGAGGGCTGTGTGGAAAGTAATAACAAAATTAACATATTGTAGTTCTCTTTTACCTTCAACAATTTGATCGCTGGTCATTGCGAAACTTGTTTGGTGGGTCATGTGGGGGATTGACGAGAGGGTGTCTAGTTGTTGTTCAGTATGGAATAACAAAGACTATTTGATATTCCCCTCCAGAATCGTCATTTATGTTAGATTATAGATTTAACAGGGTACTTGAGAGGACTTGAGTAGACCATATGGCCCTTGATTTCTGTTCTTCCTTTCTGTCTAACAGGAGTTCATCATTGAGTAGTACAGGCTGTCTCATATTCTTGCCAATTATTATTTCCATTGAGCTTGCACAGTGAGCTGCAGCTATGCCTATTCATTTAACAATAGTTAGTTTGATAAAATTGGGGTAGATAAACCAGTTAAAGTCTCAACAAATGGCAAGAAATATCACACAGCTGAGGAACTGGTCTGTATGTGTAGATACAATTGAGTAGCGAGTCACCTGTCGTATAAATACCACTGTAGCAAGGCTAGGATAAAGTATATTAATTTTATGATAATTTCAGATTATATCCCTTACCAATGATACCATTTGAAATCATTTCAGAAATAAAAAAAAAGTTTCCATTTTCATCTTGGATAATTTCATTGTAAATTTCAACTAGATATATTTTCTCTTTGTCTTCTGGGTTTGGATATTAATTGTTACATTAGACATTACAAGTTGCTGATCGCCTCATGACAAATGAATTAAAATCACTGAGCTCTTAGTGCGAGAGTGAATGTGGACCATCTGAGTTTTAAATATTCATCCACCAACAGCTTTACCCCTCTTGCTTTTGAGAACTTTTTCATTGGTTCGTAATAGTGAAACTGCCAATCAGGCCGTATCTGTGAGGTTGTCTTTTTTGTTGTGAATGAATGACTAAAACAAAGACATTTTTTTATGTTCTCTATCTCATCAGGGTTTCTTTCAAGAGAAGAATTTGAAAGGGCTTTGTTGTCTTTGGGTGGATATTTGAGAGTTTGCATATTTTTTTCTAATAGTCAAAGGATTGATCTATTGATTTGAAGATACACTTATATACATCCTGGCAATAATTTGACCCTGCAAGGCCCAATACACACTTGTTTTGTTGACCATGGTATGAAATTTTCCAGTGATGATATGAGTATGTATGTAATTATGTTTGCCTCATGAGCGATGCCCAGTGAGAAAGTCACATGCAGGCAGCTGATGGGTGTGGCAATAATGAATCACGTAAACAATGAAGTAGTTCACGTTTGGATTATACACAGTAGTCAAGAAAAGAAATGTCATTGAAGCTAGATAGAGCTTTGGATGGAGTATAGTTGGATGGTTTAAGCACCATGAAGCAAAGGAGTGAAAGTTGCAGTTCTCTCTCTCTTTTTCAAGATGTTCTTTTAGTCAGGTATTTCAAAATAGGAGGAAATGAAGTGGGGATATGGAGCCTGCCTTGTGCATTCTATGTAACTCTTTAAAAAATAACATTTTGTTTTTGGTGATAGTATTTCATGAATATTACACTTCCTTATGTGCTTCAGCTTAGTAGTAGACAAATTTTGGTTGCGAAGACATTGACAAACTACTGCATTGGGAAATGGTCTTATTTTTTCTCCTTTCCCTTCTGCCAGCCATATTGTAAAATTTTGGTTCTCTATCTATGCAGGTCATAATGAGAGAATCAGCGCAAGCCCATTATCCTAACAGTCCACTTATGAAAAAATTGGAATCACTGGAAAAAATCAATGCACGGGTAACTTTGCTACTCTTTTTTTTCAGTCTTTTCATTCTAGCTTTTGCCACATATTGATACAATCCTCACCTTGGACAGGACCTTTTTATTTTCCATGATTATAAGTGGCAAGTTCTCTGACATTGAAATAGTTTCTTTTAATTGTGTCCAAATGCCAGGAGTGTATAGCAAGAGATGGTTACTGAAGCTTTATGGTGTCAACAATATTGACTGTAGATACATAATTTCTAGATTTTAAGGTAATCACGCAATTTTCGCATTTTGCAAGCCTTTTCCTCTATTCTAAAATAAAAAAAACAATAAAATTTTGCTTTATCTCTTTTCATTTGATGTTTTCATTTCTGTTTAAACATACGTTATTAAGTATTAGGAATTTTGTGTTTACAGAATGCTTTTTGTTTAATTCACGGAATATTTTTTTTATTTCTGAGTTCTGTTCTTTGCTTAAAAGAAAAAAGAAAAAACAAACAAACAAAAAAAAAAACTCAAATACTTGACTACTTACAGCTTAAGTTTTGTATTAGAAAATGGAGCCAGGATTTCACATGAAGTTTTACATTGTTTTATTTTAGCTATTTCGGGCTAACAAAGACTGGCACAACAAGTGGGAAATCTTGCGTTCTCAAGCCCAGGGTGAGAAAGAATTGCTTGAAGCAAATGTGACATCTCTTAAGGCTGAGATTGAGAGACTCAAAGAAGATGCTGCCAGGCAAGAGAAGCAATTACAAGAGGCAAAGGTACAGTCTTTTTAATCTATGACTCTTTTTTTTTAAATTTTATTATTTTCTTTTTTATTTCGTTCTTTATTTGCTAGGCAAGCTTGGTTATATTGTTGTACCTTTTGTCTTATATGACTCTCTGTTTGCTTCATGATGACAAAAAGTAAACCAAGAAACTAAAAAGAAAGGAATTATATGAATTATTGTTAGGTTTTGGAAAATTGGCAATGGTGACACATCTTTTGGGATTGATTCAGATGTTATACTTAGATTCTTTAAAAAATGTTTTTCTTGGATTTTACACAGAAAACATATGGAGAGTTTCTTTTTCTGATGTTTAGATAAAGCTTAGACCATAGCAAAATGAAATTGAGTTTAACTTCCTTATTATAATTCTTTCCCATTTTCCTAAAATAAACAATTGGGATTTATACTTTTTGACGTTTTATTACCTCAGATCACAAAACAAGAATCCTTAGAGAGGTCAATGAGCCTGGAAGCAGAGAGAAACCAGTGTCAAACACACATACAGCATTTAAATTCACAAGTGTCTAAATTAACCGAGGACAAGGAAAGACTAGAATCAGAAGTTGGGCTGCTCAAGGTCTGTCATATTTCAAATGATAACAAGTATTTATATATGACCTGAGGATTTTTTTTCTTTGACCATAAATCATTATTGCATAATATGTTATCCTCATGTCTGTCTGATTCAGAATATAGCCTTGGAAACTTGCTAGCATATCTGGTTGCCATGGAAATGGCCATCACCTTGAATTTTGCTCTTTTTTTCAAAATCTCTCTCCTATCTTATCTCCTCTGTAAATTATTCCAAACTTTCTTCATCAGTTTTAAGGGGGGGGGGGGGTGGAGAAGGAGGAGGGGTCTGAAATTGGGTTTTTGCTCAAAATATTTGATTTTGGGTTTCTGCTTAAAAGTGCAGTCACTGCTGAATGTAAAAATAAAAATGGTATCAAAAAGGTGATATGTCCATTCTAAGGTTTTGGGAGGGTGGTCAAGCAAAGGCTGAACTGCCCCTCAGCCATCCAGGCTCTTGCTCATTTTGGGGCTCTTTATTCAGTGATAGATCATCACTATTTCGCCGACTATGGCATCAATATCGGGAGCCTCAGTGTCAGGGGTGGACACTGCCTGACCATCTGAGGCGCTGACCACACCGAATATCAATGAAAATGTTCACCTGGGCCT
>JBCAUA010598907.1:0-14951 GCA_038406235.1 Peronia verruculata
AGAGAAAGAGGGGGGTGAGAGAGAGAAAGAGGGGGAGGTTGAGAGAGAGAAAGAGGGGGGGGGAGAGAGAGAGAGAGAGAGGTGGTTGAGAGAGAGAAATAGGGGGTGAGCGAGAGAAAGAAGAGGTGAGAGAGAAAGAGGGGGGAAGTGAGAGAGAGAAATGGGGGGGGGGGGGGGAGAAAGAGAGAAAGAAGGTAGGAGGAACAATGCATACAGGGAAAGGGAACAGAAAACAATCTTTCTCTCTAAAAAAAAAAATAATAAAATAAATTCGGCATGAAAAACCCACGAATGAATTGTTCGACAGATTCTAAACACAACACACTGGGAGTCCAAAAGCCAGAGGGGAATTTAAGCAAGAGGAAGGAAATTGCGGGATAGGAACAAAAAACAGGAAGATGACGAATTAAAATGTCAACAGAAGATGCTGGAGTACCAATGTTTCTGTTATCTGTAATGATGTTAAGCCATGCTCGAGAGATCTGGGTTATGCCTGATAACAAAAGTATTATAGAGCAACAATCCTATAACTGCAGAGAAAGATATTTTGGAACATGATCCATGTTGTACGCAAAGAATAAGAGCCAGGCTTCGAGCAGGTCGATTCCTTGACAACTTCAGGGGTTAAAAGAGAGAGTTGGAAGACAGAAACTGGCAAAAATGAGAAAATGCATTTAAATGTAGTGTCAGAGTTCATGATCATACATCAATATGCTCGTGCACACTGAACAAATTATATGGACAAATTAACTATGTATATAATATTATGTTTTCCACTGATTTAACAAAGAAAGAATATAAAGTCAGAGAGATTTGCGGATACGGCACTTTCAAGATAATAATAATAATAATAATAGAGAGTATTTATATAGCGCTTATCCCCGTAATTACAAGCTCTAAGCGCTTTCAGTTTGTCTGTCTGTCTGTCCATCTGTCTGTCTGTCTTCTGAAGCTTTGGCTGTTTGCCTCTTTTCTCTGTCTGCCTATCGATTCATCTTTCCAGTCATTCCCATGTCCATCCGTCCACCTGTCTGTCCATCGTCCGTCTATCAGTTAGTCCATCCGCCCGCCCCTCTTCCTGTCCGTTCGTCCGCCCACCAGACCAAACGTCTGTCCATCATCTATCCATCCATCCATCCCTGTACTCACTCACCCACCCACCCACCCTCCCATCCATCCATCCATCCATCCATCCATCCATCCATCCATCCATCCATCCATCCCTGTACTCACTCACCACCCACCCTCCCATCCATCGATCCATCCATCCATCCATCCATCCACTCACCCCGTCCGTCTGTCTGTCTGTCATCCACTGTTTAATTCCTACCTATGTAAATTGTATCTACCTACCAGCCTATGCACCTTCCTACCTACATATCTACTTATGTATACATACATCGCATACATCGCCCAATTTGGTCAGAAGAAAATTTAAGGAAAAAATATTTAGTTTTTGGAAATTTTGCCATGACAGCGGCGTATACACCTACTCTTCAAACGATTTTTAACTGCCAACTTTTTTTTTTAACGCACGTAGTATACATACGGGACCTTCGTAATACATTCGCCGTAACTGAAGGAAAGCTTTGCATAACTGGGTCTGTCTAACCAAAGAGAAAGCAAAATCGTTAAAGAAAAAAACAAATCAGATTTTTCATCATCCATCCGTAGAATTCAAACTCAAGACAGCTATTTTGAGAGGGAGACCCCTAACCCCTCGGCAACGATGCTCCTTCTCTCCCCCCCCCCCCTAAATCCGTAAACAGTACTCACCTCCAATGGTGCTCTTGTACTCGTCCCTATAGCTGTTGTTGACATAGCGATGGATGAAAGTTGTCTTCCCGACCAGAGATTCTCCAATCACCAACACCTGATCGGTACAGGACATCACAAAATCACATCACATTTCCTAATATAATAGATGTTGATAGTGTTGTGTCAAATCAAAGGTACATATTATAGACAGAAGTAACGGGGCAGTCAATGCATGCTTATTGTAAGCTAACGGGCGGTTATACGATTTATAGGCTCTATCGCTCGATTACGTGATAAAGCAGAATATTATGGTTAGCCAAAGCCAAAGCTTTTTCTTTTTTTTTCTTTTGTTTTTGTTTTATGTACTAATAATTTGATAATTTTGATCTCAATATCAATATACTTTATCATTTGGATCTAACCGAAATGGACCGGAAATTTTCTCTGCGCGCCGGGTCTCCTACTTGTATGTCTATGGCTGAGCCTGTTGTAGATATCAGAAAGTGATTCATCAAGCATAATTGGTCTTGAAATCACATACGACGACCATATACATGTACCTGACAAGATCTGCACTAAAGTACTGGTAAACACTCATGGCAGCTATGTTTTTAGAACATTGCAATTAGTCAAGTATTAAACAATACTTTTCAGCTTTGCTGACATGTCAGGCCGAGGCATTGGTTGATATTCAGTCTGGATGTTTACTAAAACTACATGTCCTGGGGAGCAACTGTTTAAAGTGTAAGCCAAAAAGTAAAATGTCTGGGGTCAACGCCTTATTATATACTTGTATTATGTTTACTATTAATCTTTTTGTTTTGTCCTCCTTTCCCAAGAAGTAAGCTTCTGAAATAATAAATAGAAGCAATTGTTGCAGTTATATAGGGAAGAGACGCTTTTACGCGAAAATGAACTTAATCATAAAAACACGACTTTGCCTTTGTTCAGTGGTCGTAAATTAGGCGCTTAAAGATAATTTAGCCTCGGTGATGGGACTGCATGGTTTAGTTTTTCAAATACAGTAGGAAAACAAGGCTTTCAAGAGTCGACAAGCCTAACACCGTGAATGACGTAGATCTGTAACTGTGAGAAGCCTTGATATAATCCTTTCTTGGATGCCATCACTGTGTTCTATATGATTTTGCTTGGGAAAGTGGAACTAAACCCTTTCAGGATCCCGAGATCTAGTGTCAGATAGACATGATATTACAGAAAAGATTCCGCGGACAATGCACGTAAATTACCCCCGTTACCGTAAGGTCTCACTACGTGATTGATTGATTTGTTCAGGTTAATGACAGGGCAAAAACTGTTTCAAAGAGGAGGGCTGTCTCTTCATTGAAGAAAATACAATAATAAAAACGAACGAGCGAGACACAGCTGCCTTTATATTAAAACTTTGGACAAAAGGAGCTCGATCTACTTTCATTGCCTTAAAGGGACACTCTCGTGATTTAGAAGAGAAGTCTTTTCCCTGTTGTGGATTGGTTATACAGTTTTTATTTAGTGTACTTTCGGAGTACTTGAGGTAATTAAATTGCCTTATACACTCACCTTCACAAGCTCATCCTCCATGCAGTAGATCTTACTGTGCAACTTCTGAAGCTCACTGGAACGGCAAATAAACCAGACATACAAACAAACAGCTTTAACATCGCTCAGAATCTTTATTAGGCTTTGGACATAAACATTCCTTTGTGTAGAACGAACGTATTCCTGCTCAGATTATCTGTACGCAACAGACCACGACTGTATAAACCCACAACTGCATTGAGCCCAGCTGCTGAGCATCCTCGGTACTTGACCTCTGTACAGACCAGAACCAGATGTTTACCCGGTAATATTGACAGGGGTAAAGGTTAAAACTCTCACAAAGACAGAATGATAAAGATGTTGCACCAGCTGTCGGTTGCTGCCCTCTCTTGCATTGGACTCATTCTGAATCTCGACTGAATGAGAGGCCAGCCACGTGACTGCCGCCGAATCGGACTGTGAACAAGGACACGAAATGTCACGCCCTGTCTTGGCAATAAAATGCACGAACCATAACGCTCTTTGCGTAAACACCACTTTTACTGAGAAACAAGGATGTGTAACATGCATCTATACTCTAAAAAATTTGCCCACATAAAGCAACAACAACAACAGCAACAACAAAAACAAGAGGTCTGCTAAGTGCTCACATCACACAAGCACTTCTTTTTTCCCCTTTTGACAAGTCTGTTACACATAATTATTATACACACTCATGTACAGTGACTAATTACGTTGATGAATAAAATGTTAAAAACCTTACAATGTCTTTCACTTTGTAAGCAAATGCAGTCCAGTAGGCCTAGGCCTACCTCTGTCTTACAGAACCTCCAGGTTCTGTATTATTATGTTATCTACATGCCACGCCTCAGCATTCAGCTTAGCAGTGTTTCACAGTGACACAGTCGCATTAATTTGTCGCTACTGGTCATGCAGATAGTATTACACACGTTCAAAAGGGCAACTCATCTTTTCCACACACTCCATAGAAACAACGACAACAACAATAACAACAAACAACGCGCATTGTGAAAATGGAACGCACAGTATAATTGTGAAGATAATTATGGCCTATTGACTCACTTAATGGAAAGAGGATTATTATTAAAGTGTCATATTTTACATTGTCAATGTCCTTTCAATAATACATTGTCTCAGTGTCATAGCCGCACTGTTGTCATTAATTTGAACTGAAACTGTCGTATTCAAGTTTCATCCAAGGATATATCTTTCCTCGCCTTATGGCTGTATCGGTCTGATCATAACCAAGGCCTATAGAGGACTGACACATGTAATAAGTAAATGCTCCAACTCTACACCAGATCGATACAATCCTCCTTGGGATGAAATAGCCGGGATCCAAATACTTAGATAACGGGGTGGGAAAGGGGGCGGGGAGTGGTGAGATATGGGGTTACTTAGAAACGACATTGCAAGCCTAGGCTGAATATTTCTTGATTATTACTGTTTGCTGTTTTGTGGAGTTATTCACGAACAGAATATACAGCTATGATAAGGTTGGCTTCTATGGTTTATATACCTACAGATGACTGTCAGTTGAGTTGTTTCAGTACGGCATTGCAGTGCACTAGGTGTTCAAGCACAATTCATGTCCAGGATAGAATAATACTTTTTTTTTCAGGCTGCGAATGCTGATGATTTGAAGGGCAAACTGCATACGATGACATGAACCTTTCATTTCTCAAGTCAAAAATGTTTAATGAGTAATTTCGAGGTCGGTCACATGATCAAGAAAAGTTCGCTCACATGATGATTTGTGCACATGCTCTGCATTGCAGGCAACTCTTGACGACTTATGAGCAGTTAAACATCTCCACTCAATTGATTATAAATAAACTCATGTGTAAGCGATGATATGATCGACATCGAAATAGGCCTGTCTATCTCATACGCTCACCAAATGACTTAATACTTATTTGAAGTCTCGTTAGTGTCGCAGAGAAGAAAGAAAATCTATACGATACAAACAGCATTAAAATATTTCCTTCTAGACGGTAACATACACTCACTCCCCGCCGCCCCTCCCCGGCCTCCAGGCCCCACTTTCATCTTGGTATCATTAGTATCATGTCGTCCAAAAAAAAAAAAAAACACATTTCGAGTCAATATAATGCATTAACAATAACGTCCATGGAAAAAAAAAACTCTTTATAATGATTGAAGTGCTCTATTTCAGCATGCAATAAACAAGATAACAATAATAAAACCAAAATAAAAATACGGCACTAATTATCTGCACAGAAATCCACAACTTAAAAAAAAATCTGAAAATATTAAATTCTATTTCAATAGCAGAATAAAGGTACCTACCACGTCGGAAATACATACATAAATAAAACCACAAACTATATCTATACTACTGGGTGCGCATCAGAAGCAAATGAATTCACTAATTAAAGCTAATTCACTAAAATGATCCACTAATTAAGCTTACTTACACTACAAGAAGAATAATACAGTAGCCTAATAGTGTTATCCAGCTTTTACTGATTACACCCAGAGCAAGATTTAAGTACGTGGATGTCAATATCATATATTCTTTAAAGAATGCTCAAAGCTGAAGTCGGCTAAAACACACAAGGCTAAAAGTCTATTAAAAATCACCGGACTTAGGTGTCTTGGCGATCTGCTAAATAAGGCTAGCAATGACATGTGACAGGATCAGATGATAATATTACCGGCACAAAATCTCAACTCATCCTTAGCAAGTGGTGATAGTGATGATAGATGTAGATCTAGTCCACTAGGCCTACTCTGTAACTGTTATTTATCCCTCCTGCACACCACAAATGATGTTTGGTTAGATCTATGTTTGGCTGTCTCCTTTATCAGATAGGCTACCGTTGTTGAGAGGGTAGAGAGCTCGTGGGACAGGATCTTCGCAATTCCATTGGTTGGCCTCTTGCTGCTGCGTTTTCACCACTGTGGAGTTACTGATACTAAGGGTCTGTTACACGTGCAAGTGACAGATGAAATGCGTGCGTCTAACTGTGAGCGTTGTGTGTGTGTGTGTGTATGTGTGTGCGTATGTGTGTGTGTGTGTGTGTGCGTACTTGCCACTGTACATATGTGTATGTGTCTGTATGTGACTGTGTAGATTGGTTAAACCGCATCTTCATAGTATTAGTTGCAACTTTCCTCGATGTGTTTGTGCTAAGTCACCCTTATTATGGATCAGTACAATAATATCACTACATACGAGCCTAAGCTTATGTCTATCTCTGGGTGCTTTGATAAGTTGAGTCCTCGGGACTGTTTACAGTTTTCTTGAGATGCCCCCTGCCCCTCCCCCTGACCCCTACTCCACCCCCTTCGCCCCATTATCAGCGTTTTTTTGCAGTTGTCAACATGTGACACTGATGATGGGAGAATCCCAGTATGTTTACATGTGTTCGTGTTCTGCACGAATGGGTATTTTGTGGCGAGTTTTTATAGTAGCTGTTATAAAGGTTCTCGGACTTCTCAGATTCTTTGATTTACTTCTCTCTCTCTCTCTCTCTCTCTCTTCACGTGTGATCTATAAAAGAGCTCGAGCTCGTGACTGGAGACAAACAAAAACAAGATGTGTGTGAGTTAAGGAATGTGTGTGTGTGTGTGTGTGTGTTTGTAGGCGGGGGAGGGGGGGCGGCGGGTAGAGGTAGATGAATGGATGTGGATGGATAGATGGAGAGACTGATAGATGGATGGATGGATGGATGGATGGATGGATGGATGACGGGAGGGCGGGTGAACGGAGGGGCAGACTGGTGAACAGATGGCTGGATAGATGGAGTGGGTGGATGGGCGAATAGGTGGGTGGATGGATGGATGGATGGATGGATAGATGCGTGGACGAATAGACGGATGGATGGATGGAAGGGTAGACGGACGAACGGATGGAGGGGGGCAGATGGTTGTAGATGGATTTGTGAGTGGATAGAATGTAATATAGAATTTTGAGTGGATGGATGGATGGATGGATGGATGGATGGATGGATGGATGGATGGATGGCTAGTTGGCTGGCTGGCTGGCTGGCTGGCTGGCTGGATGGATGGATGGATGGATGGATGGATGGATGGATGGATGGATGGGTGGCTGGCTAGTTGGCTGGCTGGCTGGCTGGCTGGAAGGATGGATGGATGGATGGATGGACGGATCAGTGGACTTTTGGATGAATAGATAGATGGATGGGTGGGTGGATGGATGAATGAATGACGCAAAGCCACTCTACCCGCTCCCCTCCATCTCATGTGTGTGAAAATGTGACCTGTTTATTACAAAAGGTCACAGAGAGTTAAAATAAGATGAATAGCCAGGCAGACAGATAGATAGCGGACTGACAGGCAGACAGACCGACAGGAATTGCAGGCATTCAGACAGACGGGCGCTTTGTCGGACAGACCATGAACAAATAGACCGAGGATGGATGGATAGATTGTTGGATGGATGAATGGATGGTTGGATGGGCAAATGGATAGATGGAAGGGCAAATGGATAGATGGAAGGATGGATGCATGGATGGATGAAAAGATGGATTAATGTGTTCGTGGATGAATGGATGGGTGGAAGAATGGATGGATTGATGGATGGGTAGAGCGGGTGGATGGGTGAATGAACAGATAAAATGAAATAATAGACACAAAGATGGATGATAGACAGACTGACGGACAGGCAAACAAGAAAACAGGCAGAAATAGAATGAGAAAAACGGTAAGAACGGAGAGAGGAGAGAGAGAAATGTCTGTGCCTCTATGTTATGTTAGTCAAAAGCTCTTTCTTATTAAGCGAAACACCATGAGACCACAATGGATAAAATGAAATAACAATAATAATAAAATAAACACTAAAGATGAGTAATGAGCAGACAGACTAACGAACAGACAGGCAGATAGACAGAAACGGAAAGAAAAAAGTCCGGACGGAAAGAAAGAGAAAGAGAGTGAGAGAGACATGAGTGAGCATCTATGTTGTTATTCATAATCACTTTCGTTTTGAAAAACTAAAGAATACAAGACTACTGAACATTGTCAGTTTTCATAGTTTCCTGTTGAAGATGTTCGCTTAAAGCTTTAGAAACACGGAAACTTATACTGCCACCCCCCCCCCTCCTCCCAACCCCCCTCCTCCCCCTCTACCACTCTTGTCTCCACTTTCTTTTTCTAATTTTAATACAACTTAGGTAGACTTTCTTTGTTATTTAACTGCAAAAGTGTGAGTAATTTTTGAACGAATTTAACAAGAAATTTTAGGTAGACAGTCCGACTTTTCAGTTTCATCTTACGTTAATTCCATTTCTTCAGACAACTTCCCCAATGAGGAACCGGGATATATAAATAACTTTTTTGCTCCCACCTGCGGACGGTGAAAGCCCGCCATCTGTGGGATGTCATCCATGCCACTCTCGACGTTCCAGGGGTTACATCTCTTCTCTCTCTCTCTTTGCTTCTGTCTTCTGTTCCGCTCTCTTTCCTCCCCTCTTGACGTGTAAATAAACGTACTACATGTAGTAACATACCGTGCTTTGCACAATATAGCAGTGATAGTGCTGATGTGCCGTTAAACCCCACCACAAAGAAACAAAGACACAACCTTAGACAACGTGGGCACTGCCAGTTTCTGTGAATCAACATTCAACTGCAACTGTCTTCAAGGAATTCTTTGACGAAATTAACAAGAAATTGTTAGGCAGGCAGTCCACCTTTTCAGATTTTTATCTTACGTTAATTCCATTTCCTCAGACAACTTAAGCAGTGTTGGTTTTTGTTGTTGTTTGTAGCTGTTGTTGTTGTTTTCACCGTAATCATCTTTTGTGCCAAATGCATAGGATATTGAATAGGTATTGTAAACGAAAAAAAAAAAAAAGAAAAGACGTTTGCTCTTTTTATTTCTGATATTACTTTTGTTAACCATAGAAAATATTGAAAAAATTACCACAGCTGGAAGAAAACATGTTACTTACATCATAATTTTCTACCAGAATGCTTCATGGCATGCCTTTCAAGCAAAATTCGCAGAACTAACTTCTTGTTCTCGTGTTACTATGTTTAAATGCCCCTGTGTGTTTAGGTAAATTTAGTAGGGCATAGTTAAGCTAACGTAAAACATTCCCGATTGAGAATACAGGATATTGCAGCTATGTTCTAGCTAGAAATTCAAACATACAGATATATTTCCCCACAAAAAACACTATTCCACAGGAAACACAACTAACAGGGTTTGTAGTCTACATGAGACACAGATAAATATGAGAATAGACACAGAAAACCAACAGCAAATATGAACAGCTCACAATCTTTAAATCGTTAAAGCGTCACGAGGCCGTTTCAACTGGGAGAATCGGCCCATTGTACTCTGAGTACATATTACATACTAAACAGCAAAGAACTCAATGCTAAGATACTCATGAAGTGCACGCCTTTCGTGTTCGTAAACAGAAAGAAATGACACTCAATTACGTCTGATACTTTGAAAGTTAGAACTTCTGAATACCTGGGGTTATAACCCACTGCATTGTTTTGATCTTACCTCCCCATTACAACAACAACAACAACAACAACAACAACAACAACAACATCACTCTCGATACACACAACAGAGTACATGTACACTTTTGCTGATTTTTCAGTACCATTAAACACTTTCATGATGTCAGTAAACAGGATTAAACAGAATGGTTACTGAATGCTTTGCCAATAGTAAAAGTAATGTATCTTTGTGTTTCACTGTATTTTCTTTCTATGGAGCAAAATAGAGAGAAATCTTACAAATAAGTTTACAAATATTTTCCAACTACATAAAGCACCACTACATTATTTTACAAAAATGTCTGTAATCTAAGACGGCTGTCTGCCGGCATCTAATCAAATACATGTGCATAAATATGAAGAACTTGGTATTGAACAAACTGATATCTCTAGCCAAATAATTTTGGAACCCTCTTGGTTATTCGCCAGGGCAAAAAGAAAACATAAAATGCAAATAGGCCTTTGCTGTATACAGAAGAATTGTTTTGATTTAACAACAACTTGTCCCTTCCACAAACACCTCTATCATCACAATGGGGGAGGGTTTTGGTATGTCCTATTGCACGTGCAATTCGGTTTCCCAGACACACTGGGTGTTGAACAAGCGCTGTAAAGAAGAACAAATCACTTTTGCGCTCTTTGCTAGAAACTATTATATCAGAAAAAAAAAATCCCCCCAAATTTATGTCATAAAAAAAATGTAATCTTATTGTCATTATTTTATCCATTTTGTTTGTGTGTTTGTTTGTTTGTGTGTACATGTGTAATCTTTGGACTGACAAAAAGTAAAGGGATTTTTTGTTCTTCTTTACCTTGCTTATTCAATATCCCTTGTGTTTGGCACAAGGAAATCATAGAGTTGGACACAGAAATCTCCAAGTGACAAAGAGATAAGACTGAGTCTAGATCTACATGCTAACTTTCGCTGAGTAAGCGTACCCAGTGCTGCCTACGTGTATAATGTCAGTTACCAGTATCACTTGCAAAAACAGTGGCTACCAAACGTGTTGTCAATGACTGAGGCTCGCCAAAATAAATGTTTTGTATTTTTGTACTTTGCTTTCTTTGTATCTTGTGGAACGGTGAGACAAAATCTAAAGAAACCTTAGTGTAGGACTATGGTTCTCCTGTTACTTACATGTATTTATTCAACTTTTTGTTAAAGTTTGTATGGAGCCTTTCAATCATAAAGGAATAGGTCGGCTTTACGTGCGCGCCTAGTTTGTGTGAAGAATTTTTGTAGGCAGAAATTTTGAAATTTGGAACTTTTGCCCCGACAACGGCGGTTAAAAATGAGGTTTTGGGATCAGATTATCAAATCAGGGTTTTGTATTTTTAGAGTCTTTGAAGTCTTCTGAGATCAGAATATTTTTTGAAATACCGTCTGGGGCCAGAGACATTTGCTTTTTGCTCCAAAACGGCATCACAAGGGGACTGTATAGAAAGGTTATGAAACTCAAATTGCAATCTTCTCAAAATGTTTTTGTTTTGTTTTTTCTTTTGTTTGTTTGTTTGTTTTTTGTTAAACTTTTTTTTTCCAAGGGCTTTTTTTTTAATTAAAAAAAAAATCTGAACCAATTGACATCAAAATTTGTATATATATATTTTTCATTGCATGTATTACAATAATATGTATCCTGTTTTCTCAGGTTTAGGCCTATTCATGTTTGCAAGTGAATATTTGATATTTGGCAGAAATTTGAGACATATGTACAGCCATCAACCTACAGTATTAAAAAAAAAAAAAAACTTATGATGAACATTAAAAAAAAAAAAAAAAGCACATCACTATAAAGTCATTTTGTGTGTAATTACAGTAGGCCCTATAACCATTTATCTGTCTGAGACTTTCATTGTACAGCCAATGTCTGTTTTGCACAAAACTGAAGGGGTTAAGATGATGACTAAAGTATGGAGCAAAACTAGTATATTTACTACGGTTTGATAGTAAGTCGCATAATATATGAAACTGGGGTATACGTAAATGTGAGAGGAGAGAGAGAGAGAGAGAGAGAGAGAGAGAGAGAGAGAAAGAAAATCTGAGGAAAAGAGAGAGACAGAATCAATGAACTGCAGACAAAGAGGTAACCATGTGAATAAACTAGAATAACATCCAACAAAACTGACACCAACAAGGTTTGATCTCCTTCCAGTTTAGATTAATCAACTGTTTATTGTCTCAAATTGCAGACACACATTTAAATACATATAGTTGAAACAAAATCATACATTTGCAAATCATCCTCTTCAATCAACATCAACAATGCTCATCAACATTATTTTGCATTCTGGCTATTTCTTATCAAACAAGGACTATATGATATATCAATCAGAATTGCAGGTCCACCACAAAACATGCAAACGAGAGATAGGATGAAAATCTGGATTTATAGAGGAATAAAAAAAGAAAAGCACTTGACGAAAAATGGGAAGGAAAACAGATGTTCAGTCGTTAACTTACCCACCTTACAAAATCAGGAAAAGTCTGTCCAAAAGCAATAATCTGACTAAATAGCTTCAACAAGCAAATGTTCAGCTTTTAACTATTTCACCTTAAAACACCAGAGGAAACAGCTGTTGCTGTCCAAAGCAACAATCAGACTAAATAGCTTCAACAAACAAAACGCACAAAGGTCTTTAAAAAAAAAATATATTGGACATAACGTCGTCGTTCTTCCCTCTTGATCCTCATTTCAATAAAACCTGATAAGATAAAAAAAAAAAAAAAAGCCTCTCTTTCAAAAAAAAAAAAAAAAAGGGACATTTTCCTGAACAGAGAAAATGTAAGAAGAAAAAAGTGGGGGAGGGTGTGGCATGAGGAATGGAGGTAAAAAAAAGGGGGAAGGGGGAGGGGTGGTGGGAGGTACATAACACCACAGAAATATGGAAAGAACATATTATTAAATAAAGTTTTTTTTTGTTTTCTATTTCAGTAAAGATGGTGGGAACAGCTGCTGCAGTACTGTCAGTTTTAGATCCACTATGTAAGGCTTCCTCTACCAACTCCTTCACAACATGTCAATCATGTTTATGTGAACACAAAACTGACTGAGCTGATATCGATGATTCTATAACATCTCAAACATCTGATACTTCTGTGTAATCAATGTATCACACAGCTAACATCTCAAAAATTCTGGATAAGGATTTTTTTTAAACTCTTGATAGTTTCTAGAGCATAATTGCTCTTTAATATGCACCTTGTCAGTCACACAGTCTCCATTGATCAGTGGAAATACCACCTGTGAAATTATTCATGATAGAAAGGAAAAAGGGTAAAATGTCCTCCACATACTGCAACTCTTTAAGAGAACAGGATTGACATCTTTTTTTATTGTTTAAATCAACACTTAAATCTTTGTAACAAATGAAAACAAAATAAAACAAAACAAAACAAAACACACACACAACAACAAAAAAAGGCAACATTTACAAACAGAAGTACTAATTTTGTACACAAAATGAAACACACCAAAGAAACAATCAAAAAACATATTCAGACATTGTACACATTTATGTATAATGTGTAATAACAAAAAGAAGTTGACTAAACAGAATTACTTTTCTAGTTCAGAAAAGACATCATTAATCTGTTAAAGTATGGAAAAAAAAAAAAGACTTGAATATGGCTGACTTTTTATAAACACAGCACAAGCACTGAATATCACTGCTGCTGACAGAACAGGACCCTTCATAAAGAATAGAAAAGTTAAGACAAGCAAAGATGGTGAAATCAGCTTTCTCAAAATTTTCCATTCAACTCAAAAACCGCTGCACAACTCAGTCTAAAATTTTTATAGCAATAGTTACTGCACTGCAAAGTCCTTGAATTTGCACTGTCCTGTAGAACTAGAAGAGTACATAGACAAAATCTGCTGCATCACTGAATAAACACTATGATTGTCTTACAGGAATAAAGTTATTTCCAGCATATAGTCCATGATGTTACATGTGACACTGTCACTGCCCTGTGATAATGGTAGAAGTCAGTCCATGGTCAGAATGCAACTGGTGTCTCATGACATGCCGAAGTGTCAGAGCAATCAGATTTTGAATGCCATTGAAAAAAAAAAATGAGCCAACAGACTATGTGTGTTAATTTATTTGAATCATAATAACAATATAACATACCAACCGATTTGTGCCTTAAGCAATGTTTTGTCAAAAAGTGCTGAAAATAACTACATGTAATACTATTGTTATAAATGTTTAAATAATAGCTGGATAAAATATGCAACGTTCCTGCCTATTATTACAATAAGCTTCACAGTCAAATTGAATACAGTGTAAAAGCTGGCGGCATAATTAATTTTTTGTATATTATACAGTATCGCCTTTTAATCCTTAATGGCCCAGTGCAGCTTTTAAAGTACTGTCCTCAAAGAGTTTTGAATGTCCGTATCTTTACTGCAGCTGCATAAAAAGACAAGTCAATATTCCAAAATTATTTCTGTATATAAAGCATTCAACAACCTGTTCTTAGCTTCCAGACCTTTCAAGTTGTTAATAACTCTATATCCCCTGGGTTGTCCTGAGATTCAGAGATTTAAATCTTCATATACTGTTATTTGACCTGTTCCAAATTTCTTTCTTTACTTCAGATCAATAGATTCTTAAGCTGCCTGGCTGAATTTCTAAGTACAATGACCATGTCAAGAAACTGAACATTGATGAGCAAACTAAAGATTAAATCAAAAAATGAAGAAAAATGTATGTTTTCACAAATCATGAAGGCTAACTCCAAATGAGACGCTGCACAATGACATTAAGCTCTGGTCAATTTTTGAGTACATATATAATATAGAGTTATTGGTATCACGGTGAAGCTTCTTCATCTTCCTTCTACTGGGAAAAAATCTTTGTTCTACCTCAAATAGTAGTTGGGAAATTGGCAGCTAAAAACAGATAGTGTTCCCAGCTGCTGCAGTTGAATTTAATGAGAAGATGGCTGATTGCTGATCCTTATCAATACTCATTAAGGTCATGTCACTAAATAACAAAATTTAGTTCTTTGCTCAATATATGTCAGCAGAGTTAATTCTGAAATACATTTTTAAATAGGCACAGATGAGTTCTGTGGGGGGGGGAGGGGGGGGGGGGGGGGGGGGGGGGGGGGGGGGGGGGGGGGGGGG
>JBCAUA010599238.1:0-16180 GCA_038406235.1 Peronia verruculata
GCTATCACATGATACTGAAAACTCCATATGGTGAAAAATCGACATACGTCTCATTTTGACTGGTTGCGAGACATATACTGCTACTCAATTTCTCTCCACTTCCTTTCAAATTTATATTTCATTATGAAAGCCCACTGAAAGTTTTTTGTTATATAGAATGGAAATCCTGGAGAAGTGATATTGATTCCATGCTTTATGCTTGACACCCATGGTAGAACCTTCTGGTTTTCTCAATGAAGCCTACTTTGTTCTCTAACTCATTTCATCTGATTATAAATAATCATTTACTAGAATTTAGCACAGAAATCTGCAAAAAGGAAAGTTTAAAGGTGAACGACATTGGTCCCACCTAGAGATGATGCCTTGGATGAAAGCGTTCAGATACATCATGCTAGCCTGATCAAACAGTGTGGTCATTGACTGGACTTTGATCTTGATGGCATGTTCCACTCCGCCATAGTATGTGGCAAAGTCTGGACATTCCGGCTCCACCTGCAGAAGGCAAAGCATCATTTCAGCATTGACGTCTTTCTTTTCCAATGTGTATATCATAATTCTCTGACTTCATCATCAACTTGATAATGTCTTTGTAATGTAGAATCAGACTGTTCTACTATATAACTAGCTGATCAAACCCCCCCCCCCCCCCCATGGTATATGTGAGCTAATCTGACTAGAAGTTCTGGAATCAGTGTGTCAGCCTGACCTTCTTTGCTTCACTCATTTATTTTATTTCTTCATCTTCTTCTCCCTAATAGCATAAGTATCAGTTTTACCAAGACAAACGCACTGAATACATTATATAAATCACTGTTGGTGATGGTGAAAATTATAACAGTGGAATTTATCTTGGACTATATCTACCTCATGTCTCTGAATAAAGCATCAATATCCTCTTCCCTCTATGGATTACCGTTTTGGTAAGCTTTTGCTTGTTGAACCTTTAAAGCTCATGAAGCAACTGTAAAATGTTTAGCTCCAAATGCCAAAACCTTATCTTCACCATTCTAACATTAAGCACTCTCATGCCTTGATTTCCCTATCAAAGCAAGCATGCTCTTTGTTGTTCCTCGTTGTTGTTGTTGTTTTTCTAAATAAATTTTGTCATACAAGCCAATCTTTGAAAAAAATTGTATTACATTCAGATCACTGGGTTTTGGGATTGTTAACTACAACCTCTCAGAGGTAGAATGACTACAAGTCTTACCCTTCTGTACATGACTGAGACAAGGTTACTGTTGTTAACAGAGTTGGTGCTGAGAACATCCATGTACTCTCCAAGGTGACCTGTAATACAGCAAATAAGCAGTAATTTAAAGATACCACATATGACAGGATAACCTTAATGGCTTTACAATACATGAAAGATTACTCAGCTTTCCTTCTGTCAACCTTTTCTGAAGACTGTATGGATAAGAGCATTATATGCCATGATTTTGTTATGTGCTCATATTGCAATCACAACACAGTCTATAACTTTCACAGGAGGAAGATATTAAGTGAAAAGAGATTAAAGCCCCACCGAAAATTTTTTTTAAAAATGTAAAATAATCATTTTTTTTTTTTACTCAAGAAAAATGCAGTCACTGAGAGCGCATAATGTCCAACCATACTGTGCCTTTCATTAATCTGCATTATCAAAAAAGGAATTTTAAAAGTTACAGAAAAATCTGACAACAGTCATTTTCAAATAAATAAAAACAACGCGACCCAAACCCCAGGCTCTATTAGGTAATATGATGATAAACAAGATAATTAATGAGATATTATATGCATATAGCAAGCCTCTTCACGCACATGTACAAAGACCTAAATGTCATGAATAGAATCAGAATAAGACAGACCCAAGTGCTTCAACTTGATAAGTGTATTGTCCATGGTAAAAATGAATATCTATAGTGCTCTTCACAAGACCTTACATAATGATAAACAACCACTCCTAATTATGAAGTAAGTGGATAGACTAAGTCATCCTGAATTACATTAAGCCCTCGATATCCACGCTTTCAGGTCCAGACTGTGATGTACTCATGACTTCCTTTAACAGTTCTTTCTTCATATCTCTAGATCCCTTGTCTCTCACTCAGACCTTTACTCACCCACATGTATTTTGTCCACCAAGCGAATACCTCCCAGTGTGGCATAGGCAGCATAGCCGTGCACTGTCAGAGCTGAGTCAATGCTCAGTCTGTCCACCCGGAACATCAGGTAGGGCTTCTCCTCTCTATCCATCTCCTGGACAAACCAAAAAGAAATAGTCATTATTCCTGTCTCAAAGCATCACTAACATTGTATCTCAGGTCCATATCTAATAAGGTAGAAAAAGAACACAGACCAGCCTATGTGTATCACTTAAACTGTTTTTATTGATCTATATTGTCTTTGTTACTTGCAATACAAATTCTGACAACATACTCTGTGGTAAGGTATTCCATCTTAATGTGCATATGAATTTACTTTCAAGTTTACAAGTTTGCATTTTGTATCTACTATCTAGGCTTCTTTTCTGAATCTGTAACACAGTTGGATATTAGCCTTAGGCTAAATAAAGGCTACAAGGATTTGTAAGCCTAATATTTCACCTTGGACAGCTTGACCACCAATTCTCCCAGGGACATCCTCATGAGCATGTTGATGGTATTAGCCACAGAGGCATTGTCATCCACTGGCTTGATAGTCAACATGCTGAAACCACATAGAGTATAGTCTGACTCACTGAGATGGTCAAATCTGTGACTGAATTATATTCTACCGAGTGTAAGTGGTTTCATATTTATGGTTGTCACAGTGCTAACACTGTGTGTGGTTTGGAAAAGACGAGGGGAGTGTGGAGGTTACAGTGACAAGGTGAAGGGATATCTAGTATCACTATATGTCTCGCAGCCACGCCAGTCAAAATGAGACGTCAATTTTTCACCATATGGGGTTTTGGTAGCATGTGAAAGCTTATTTCATACCCTTTCAGGTGGTAAAAAAGTTCTGGGCTAGCTTTATACTAGCCAGAGATATTGCAGTTTAAAGAGACAAGGGGGGACCTTCCAGCAATGACTGAAATTCCGAGGAAATTGAGTTTAAATGAACAGTCGACCGCATAAATCTAAATAGCTTACTTCACAAAAACCTGATTTTTTTTTTAATGAAGAAATATTTCTAAATCGGGGATTAGACAGATATTGTCTTGTTCAGAAATGAATGTACTTTCAATTTCTCCAATAAAAAAAAAAAATCGATGTCTGACCCCTCTCATCACATTCAAAACCCGATTTCTCGGATCTCGCCCAGCAACTTACGTCTCATTTCGACTGGCCATGAGACACACATTATATACTGTAATGTGACTGGTGTCATGAGCACCTTTGCACTTGTGAATGTCACAGTCATGGTACTATCTGTGAGATCTTGAGTAATGTCACTACTCACTGCAAACACAAAGTCCATCCATAAAAGCAATTACTCCTTCCCATCCACACCATTGAACAATGAGATAATATCTTTTAAGTGTACTATGTCAAGTGGCTGGATGAAATAAGTTTAATGTATAACTTTTCATATGCAGTAGTACTGGTGTCACTGGAATGGAAAACGAGTGTACTTCACTTTGAATAGGAAATTATAAAGGTATGCTATTTCTGTGTCAAGATATTTACATTCAAAGTTAACTTCCATGACTGTATGGTCAATACAATCCAATTTTCTCAGTGAAGCTTTCTATATGCAGCATAGCCGAGCACCACTCAATTCAGGCACAAACCAGTGCAACCTATAAGCAAGTTACTGAAAACATGGTTAGAGTTGGGTAAATTACATCCATCAGTGTTACAAATGGATCCAACAGTGTATGCAGCAAGCTGCAAACTGAAGAGATATCTTTGGACTTTCTTTAATTACTGTTGTCATTTACAAGTTAATAAAAGGTATTTATTTCTAAAACAACAGAGGTGCCATTAACATAGTCATGCTTTATTGTATGAAGTTATTTGGTTTCAGAAATAGATATTAAGATAAAATAGGATAGGTAAAATTTATTTCTAATCAAAAGAAAATTCCTTTCACTGCTGATGGCACATGTAACACATATCCTCATTCACATTGTACAGACCTTTAATGTCATGAATAGCATCATAGGTTTATTATAACTGACATATCAAAGCCCTCAAACTTGTACAAACACTCAAACAGACCACATGGTACATTAAGCTATCAAAACTTTCAAAGTTGTCATGAATAGAATAGAACAAAACAAAAAATTGACATAGATAAGAAAAAAAAGTAAAAGAAGAGATAGATGAGAAATGAAAGTAAAAGAGAGTCAGTGAAAGACCAGACTTACTCAGATAACTGATCCAAATCCTCATCAGAGTAGTCTGAGGCTGAGTAAAAGGGCTCATCTCCTGCAACAAAGATTGGGCTCTGTTACTTTGCACAGGATGGACAAAAAATACTGACTTTTAAATAACTTAACCGAATGCATAACCTTGTACTGACTAATTCAATTCCGTTGTTGCTGAAATAAAACCCATACTGTTATTCTAACAAAAACTCTAGTGTTTTCTAGTGTTGTGAAATTAAGATAATCAATAAAATGCTACAGGCAGCAACATTGTCAACGACAAACATTGTAGGTATAAAAGAGACCCAGCAGTAGCAAAAACTGTTCAGATTGTTTTAGTTGTCCATGTTCCTGTTTTTTTTTTTTCTGAGAAATCAGCACTGTGCACACAACTGATGCATGTGAGAAGTTAAATGTCCCAGCTCTACTGATCTGTCTTGACAATTGAGGAAGAGCCTGTGGCTGGCAGTGAAATATGTTGTTCAGATTTGTTCAACTTTCTATGTTTATGTTTATTCTGAAATATCAATGTTATATAATTACTATACAACTTTTCTGTGTGAAATGTCAACTTCCAATCTTGACTAATATGTCCCAAGAGGTGAAAATTAAGTCACTGACAAAGCAGTGACAGCCTACATAGAACATTTAAGCTGACTATGTCAATGATATATACTATCAAGACATCAACACTGTGGACAAATATTGTCCCATCAGAGATGTCAATGATTAAATGTTACCATTCTGACACAACAGATGAGGACCAAATCTCTCACAAAACCTCTTTTCTTTCACATAAGCCTGTTTCACAAAAACTTATGGTATTTTTCACCTTTTGTATACATCAGAGTTGGGACTTTGGAGACTGAACGCCTGACGCCGTCTCTGCGGTCAACCATCTGCCTGCCCAGCACTGACCGTCGGATAGAACGTAGTGTGCTGGGATCAGGATCTAGTTGGACTTCTGAGAAATCCTGCCGACCAATCAAAAAAATAGACGAATGAAACAGAAAGCAAGAATCAAGAACGAATTATAAAAATGAAGAAATACAGCATTTTGGAACAAACAAAAGAAGAAGAATCAAATCAGAGTTCATTAGTTACAGAAAAGTGATAGAATGCACAATCAATGAGAGATTCTCCATTCAACATAATATGGATTTTTTTTTACAGTGCTATCATCTCTTTCACATTATGCTAGACTCTATTTATCTGACTTTACTGTTCAGACTTGCTGGCATCTTCTAAATAACAGAACAAGATTATAGACAGGAGAGACAAGAAAAGAGAAAATCCTGTCATAGTAGAAAATATGAAGGAAATTGGTGAGAGAGAAAGGGTGACTCTGAAATTCTTGGACTTGATAGGCTTATCCTGTTGACATTCTGAAATGCAAGGGACTCATCAATTCCAGGAGGATGCTTTCCCTTTTCTTCATACTCTAAATTGGTGCAGATTTACACACTGATATAATTTATTAATTCGTTTCACTTTACCTGGTAGAGAGAAATTTTAAAGTTTGTATTCTATTCATATACATTAGCATTCTGACTACATGCTATTCCACCATCAAAATGCAGAACAATTAGTACAAATTTATTCTAACTTGTTTTATTTTTCACAAAATTGATGTTTCTTCTACAGAACAAATGTAGAATGCAAACTTATGAGTACAAATAAACCTTAGTGTTAAAAGTCATGCATATGGTGAACAAAAAAATTGGTGCTGCAGTATTCAACCACAACCGAATCAGTATTAACTTCCAGTTAACCATTCCAGTGTGAATCCTGACAATGCAAATAGGTAATGTGATAAAACAAAAGATTCCCCATCTTTAATAATTGTCATCCAGATCCTAAACTCAGGAAAAACATGTCCAAGAATCTATTAGTGCAGCTTGGATGTGATGTGCACTGAAGTGTGGAAAATAAACCAAAAACAAAAAATGTATAAATAATTCCTGATCTCTGATGTAATGAATTCTCTGAGACATGAGCAGAATACATCTTATAGACCTGAGCAGTTATATAATGCAGATAATATACAAGAGTAATCACTACATTCTCTGAATAACAATCAAACATCAACTGCAGAAGCGAGTTTTCCAATGGTGAACTGAAATTGTTTTTTAAAAATCTTCTCTTGGGGGATTCATTTTCCACTTTCATAGTGAAATTTATATTTTAGTCTGGAATAGTTGGGATATTAGAAAATACATGTATTTCAATTCACCACTATCAGAAATGACCCATGATTCAAATTATTGTACTTTCTGTCATACACTTCTGGTTTATCAAAGCATGATGATCTGCTGTGTTCCACTATACCTCATCACTGAGGAATAATGCCATGATTTGACCTAGCACATTTTTCAAAGCAGGAAAGAAGTCAAGAAGCGGCAGCTGGTAAAAATCAAGCATGAACTTCAACCAGACTAACGTATTAGAGCTGAAGTTTGGTAAAATAACTTTGATGCTTTACTGGCACTGGAGAACTAATTATGAATGGTCCAATACAAAATCACACGAAAATGAGTTATAATTATATACTGCCAAAAAAAAGCTAGTTGCGTACGGGGAAGTATTACGAAATTCACATACTGATTTTTGATATTTTGCCCCCAACTGTCACAGTCCACTAGCGCTCATACGTTTATGAAACAATCTGTGCATGTGGTTTTATGGCTCATATAGGGTGCAGAAAAGAAGTCCAAACAAATTGGTTGCCTGGCTGATCACATCAACACACAAAAGTATGTGAGCTGTTATGGAAAGCAGGAACTTCTTAGGGGTTGAGCTTGCATTGACGATGGAGTGGGGGGGAGGGGAAGGGAATGGATGTGGGAATCAGCTGGAAGGTCATTTAGAACAAATTGTGTTCAATATCTGGCAGACCTTTTCAAAACCAGCCATAGATACATGTTTCTCTGTCAAGGGATGTAAGAATACGGCCTTCAGCACATATATTTTAATCTTATCACTTTTTCTCTTCATTAGGCACAAGCATAATTTCAAAGCAGCTCCACACAGTAAAAATAATTAAGAAAAGAAGGTGGCGCTACATCGGTCACACGTGTAGAATGGAAGACAGCAGCATATCACAACAAGCCGTGAACTGGGAAAATGAAGGCAGAAGAAAAAGGTATAGATCGAAAGAAACGCTTATAAGAACTACCATGAAAGAGACCAAAGAAGTAAGAATAGAGAACCTGAGAGAACTGTTGAGACAGCACAGAGAAGATCAGAATGGAAGAAGATTGGGACAGCCCTATGCGACATATGATGGCTCAGGAGGGATTTCAGATTTCAAGCGTACGCATTGAAATTTTGCGAATTCATTTACAGTGTATTTGAATATGTGAATTAATAAATAACATAAGCAATATCTGCTCACTTCATACGACAAAAATGTATTTTTTTCCCCCTTTTTTTCTTCTCTGGCTTTGCTTTTCCCTCTGTCTTTGTTTTCTTTCTTTGTGGTGTGTGTGTGTATGTTGTTTTTTTTTGTGTTTGTTAAAAGAGAACCTGATCAGATCCAATGGCAATTTCAATCACTGCAGAATCACACTTGCTAGTGGAGGAAAATGAAAGAATTTAATGACAGAACTATTAAATCATAACACCTATGAATGTTGAAGCAGGACAACTCTAGCAATGCACAACTTGATCCTGTTTCCATGGAAACAAACAAAGTAAAGAGAACAAATATCTCACCAAAATTCCAGGCACATCTCTCATAGTTGAGAGAGGATGAGTCTTATGAGTCTTTAAAAAAAAAAAAAAAAGGAAAAACCAAAAAGCACATTAAAAAACAGCGATCAACTAATTAGGCAGATACAAAAAATCAGGTCCCTGAAAAAGAAATCTTATGAAAGAGGAGTACAATCATAATAAACAAAAACAAATGGACACACAGCTAAGACATACCCATGATTATATGATAGAAAAATGGCTACACAGAAAGTATAAATGAAAAATCTAACATAATGTAAAAAAAAAAATAATAATAATAATAATAGAATAAAAATTTAAAAAATCAACGAGCAATAATGAAACAATCTGAGATGAAATAATAATAATAAAATGACATGGTTTCATTCTGTTGTCTTCCATTATACAGACAAATTTGAGGTCATCACTGGAAGTGTGTCACATATATATTTATCATTAATTTCAGAATTTGAAAAAAAAACAAAAAAACCCCACTGAAATACAGATGAGTTGTCTCTTTTTGAATTGATAACCTTGCTGCTTCTTTCATTATCTATTTTGGCACATTACAAATGTTACATTGAGAAAATCACTCAGAGTGTGATGGAAGGGGAGTTGCTTTGACCAGTCTTACTACTCCCCTCTGCGAGACACAAGCAATACTGAAAAAGCACAGCAAAGAGGCCACAAAATAATTTTTGTGCTTTGGTTGAAATATATATATATATCCTGAAAAATTCATGTTGTGAGGAAAATGTTTGCTTCTTTTCATCAAAATTTTTATCAGTGTTTTAAGAGATCAATCTCTCAAAGGAGCAGAAGGTCTATAGACTGCTTGCTCAATATCCCTTTGGGTTTGGCAATAAAGGCTGATCAAAAACAATCCTCACAATATGTGAAATTTACAATATTTCCAAACAATTTTTGGGATTTTGATAACAAATTAAGTATCATTATCATACTTTGTCTTTTCTACAGGCCAAGGATGTCTTGAATGACTTGATAACTAGAGAAATATGATGTTTAGAAAGATTATGAAACATCTGCAACTGACTTTCAGCTTACGGATTGGTCCTTCTGCAATCTTCCCACCACAACAAATGCAAGTATGTAATATAATAAATATAATATACATGTAAAAACACAAAACTTCAAATTCACATATTTCACTTCAAAATATTCTTCAAAATATTTCTAAAACAAAAAAAAACTTGACACATTCTGCAGACCAAAACTAAAACCAAGAGATTACTGTACTGATGAAAGTAACAGTCTATATTGTGTCAACTGAACTGTAGCTGAGAGGTGGAACGAACTGCTGTATAATTACTGTTGCTATATGAACTGATCATGAGCATGGCAGAAATTTCTTTTTGCCATCAGAAGTGAGCTCACCAAACTGAGGCAATGTTCTTAACACTTTGCTTCCAATTAGGTATTTTTTTTCAAAATCACATGACCTAGGAAACATCGCTCACATGTGGCTTTGTTTATATGATGTGACAAGTCTCAGAGCTCACCATTCATTCAGATTTGTCTGCCATGCACAGAGCAAGTAAACAAAGCCACATGTGAGTGATGTTCACTAGGTCATGTGATTTTGAAAAAAATACCTAATTGCTGCAATTATGCTACAGCCTGAAAGTCCCCTTCCTACGAATTGTCACATTAAGGCAATGTATAACTCTCTTTGGTGGAAAATACCTTTAGTTTGTGACCTCCTGTCCTCTCTATTTCCTTCTGCCCACCTTGCTTAGTTCAGCAATGTGGCCATTGGTATGAAGGGGATTTTCAAGCTGTCGCATAATTGCCACAATTGGGAGCAAAGTGTCCTGTGCTAAAGCAATGCCTGATATTTTTGTCCCCATATAAGTATGAACATATCTTACATATCATCAACTGTAAATGAAATTTCGTTTTGATGGCATATAAAGTTTATGTTATCTTATCCCATCTTGTGCTTAGTTATGTGTCTAAGACCATGAATAAACCTCTGGCCTCAAGTCACAGGGATAGTTGTTCATTCAGCAAATACTCTCCTTTGCCAGACATAATGTTTACTATATAAAACTCCACAAAGATGGAATAGTTCCATCTTGTACTGTTTGCTTCAAACATTATAGTGCTAAAAAAAAAAAAAAAACCTGAAAATTCTGCAGTGTAAAAAAGATGCTTTTTTGTCAGGGAATAATTTTATAAAACTTTTCTTTAATTAATAATTCAAATTAGAAGAGGAGAGATATTTTCTCCCCTTCCCTTTTTGTATACCCCCCCCCCCCCTCTATTCTGCAATGTTTGATCAAAAGACCTAGTGTCTGTCAAAGGGAAGAGATTGGGTTATTGAAAAAGAATTCCCATTCCAATACAGGTTTAGACCACTCTGATGAGATTAACACCCAAACAACCCACATATTCTGCTATAGGTGACAAGATATAGGGCGACAATCATTACTTACTTTATATTTTACATTTTTTCATGTGTTTATAGATTGATTTAATCTTTTTTATTATTATTATTTAAAAATATTCAGAGATAACAAAACAATAACAACAACCAAAAATGACAAAAACTATATTTCAACAGAATAACTACAAGACACACTGAATAAGGCACTAAATCTTATGATGATTTCTGAGATCACTAAGTCCCTTACGTTCCCCTTAAGCTGTATGACTGATATGGAAAAAACATGTCAGGATAACTTTCACAAGGTCTCCTGACACATCGAAAAACTACATGTAATTAGCTCCAGTTCAGTGACAGATAAGTGGGTATGCATGTTGGTAAATATTGGACATGCTTGGGTGTACCAAGTGACTGTCGGAGTTCAGCATTGGAAATAGTTCGTCTGTAATGTACTTGACCTACATAGTGAGAAAAGTATGAGAGGCTCATAGTTGGAGCGATACTTAGAGTAATGAGATCATGCAATATGGCAAAGCAGATTTTTGGTCAGAACAAATTGAATGTGGAGGAAAGGAATTTTGATCAATGACAAAATTAAATGTGAAATACTCTTTTGATCAACTTAGATATGAAATGTGGAGGAATGGACTTTTGATCAGGGAGAAATGAAATGTGGAGGAATGGACTTTTGATTAGGGAGATATGAAGTGTGGAGGAATGGGCTTTTGATCAGGGAGATATAAAATGTACAGGAACAGATATGTCTTGTGACCAGGGCAAATGAGTCGGAAGTCACCCCAGGACAACAAAGATATACAGCTGGTTTTGGTTGTTTCTAACTACTTTCAACTAAGATACTACATTTTTTTTTTCACAAAACCTTTTTTTAATCTGAAAAAAAAGAAAAAAGGAAATATTCTGGTATCATAGTTGGAAAATAGTGAAAAACGCTAAAAAAAGGCTGTGACTTGAACTCACCTGGCGCGACTTGTGACTCATTTGCCCTGGGCACAATACAGATTTTGTAAGTGGGATATAAAATATGAGGAACGGGCATTTGATGAGGGAGACATGACAAGTAGAGGAATAGACAGTGAGATACAAAATGGGGAGGAATAGACTTTTGGTCAAAGAGATATGGAATACAGGGGAATAGACATTTCATCAATTAGAGTTTGAAGAGAGAGGAAAGGGAAGTTAATCTTGGAGAACATGAACTATACATATTTACAATGGACATGCTATGTGGGAATGAAATATCACTAAACAGAAAGGAAACTGGAGCAATGGTCATGGATGAAAAGTATGACTAATAAGATGGTCATCGTAGATAGATTAGATAGTCACTCCTATGATGTATCTGTCTCAAAAAGACATAATACAAAACAAACTCCTCTAATATAACAGTTTTAAAAAATGCAATAGTAAAGCAACATCATATGTCAGGCAACAAAGTGTCAGTGACAACACAATATCACTAGGTCTGTGACTGATAACTTCTTATAATATAAGCTCGTTATCACTGACTGCAGTATCTCAGGAGGACAACAAAAAGAGGCATTTATCACTACCATACACAGATATCAGCTAGTAAAATTCTCACAGTATGCCACAAAATACAAATCTTATTTGTCATATTTATTGAAAGACCAGGTGAAATGAATCTGAGTTAAATTTTTTTTCATGCATAGATGTTTTTGTGGCAATGGAGAAGGAGATAGATGTACACTACTCTGATGAACAAAACTATATAGTTTCTCAGAGAATTTTAAATTCCTTTTGAGCAGCATTTTCAAACACACACAGATTTTCAGTGTTCGACGCCCTCGTCAGGTTCAACAATCTTTCTTGAACCTGATGAGGTCATTGAACACCAAAAATTTGTTTGTAATAAAATCCAGCAGTATGATGCTTCAACAAGAGAATCCTCTCTTCTTCGTTTGTGTAAATAGTTTCTGTGCCATGGTTTGACACTCCAATTAACTCTTGTGCACCAAGGTATGTAACCTCTGATTTTCTAAACCAAGCCCGCTTTGACATCTGACTGATTTCACTTGATAGTAAGACAATTAGAACAAATTATTTCAATGTATCCTTAATAAACAAATAAATACATTTTTTTTTCCAGAAAGATTTACCACAACTCACCAGTGGCACGGGAGCAGAGGAGGCATTGCCATGTCCATCTAACATGTCCTCTCCAATGGTGGCCATGCTGGAGCTTGTAGGAATGGGAAAGTTCTGGAAAAACGTGGCCAACAGAAGTAGTCTCTTGTCTGATATGTCCACCTCTAATGAAGGAATTTTGGCTTCCAGTTTGTGTCTGGAGAGGCAGAAAACATGAATGCAATAGAAGTTACCAACACAGCCTCAAACCAAAAAAATCTATACTGGACCTGTGACGCAGAATAACTACATGAAAGAAGAAACAGTATCACAATTTTTGTAAGTAACCGTATCCCTCCAAACTTTCAGTCTGGCTGTGTTCAATCTGTGTTTAATAAGATGTATAAAAAAAATATGAAGAGAATAATTGACCGATAAGCTCTAAAAATCATGGCCTTCATGTTTCGCAATAATGATATCAATTTTTACCTTGGCAGCTGTGTAAAATCAGGTCTGACAGCATTGAAAAAGGTAATAAATAGCCGGACACTGGGCAGTATGTGGTACTGAGAGTTAGGCTGGATCTGTGCTGTGTGCCAGTCATCCGCTGTAACACACAACCAATCAAACAACTAGATACAAACAGATGATGCTGCATTTGTCATTGTTAAAACCATAATGAAACAGAATTAATATCTCCAATGATGATATAGAAACTGTGCTGTTTGAAAACCAGTAAAGACAAAAGAAAAGTCAGACTGGATTTGCTAACAAAACAACATCATTTTCTTGAGCACTGTGAAACAATGCCAAAGACCAAGTAAGATATAATTCAAGATATTATTTGAAACATGTCAATCATTTGACTTTCATTCAGAATTTCATGTTTTTGCTATTCACACCTCAGCACATTACTACCCTGCATTTGACAATCACTTAACATTCCAAATTACAGCAGCATATGTGATTGAAAGAAACAGCTTAGGAACAAATCTTATTTAAAAAAACAGACAAAACTGGAGAATCAAAGACCAAATGATAAAAAAAAAAAAAACATGTGGAAAGGGATTTCACAAAGTGCATGAAAAACAAACTTATAAAAAAAAAAAGGTAACATATGAAAGAAAGTAGCAGGTCCAACCAACCTGATCTAAAGGGAACAAAAATGGCTTCAAATTTGACAGAGAAAAATACACATACCTGAGTCAGCCAGCAGGATTTTGACATCGCTGATTTTCATGTAGAACTGGTCATACAGTCGAGACTCAATCTCTGACATGGTTGCATCCTGCAGGAGACAGAGAAAAACAAAATCCACTTTTAGTTTGGAAAAGAATAAATATCACCATTTTTTTGTCCTCTTCTTATGCCTGCAGTTAGGTTCAAAATTCTGCCTTGTTAATTCCAAAGCAGTATTTGAGTATTTTGACTATTGTTTGAGTTTGCTGTTTGACTGAATAGAGATGGTGGATTACTTTAAGGTGACCTTAAAAGAGATGACAAGATGATGATGATTGAATGAACAAAACAATATTTAAATTCAGAGAAAAATTACGAAGTGGTGATTCTTAGTCTCATACAGCCATCAGTGACTAACACTAAAACTGAATCTAGTTATCATCAATCATGAAGAATCCTACTGACACTGATTCATGTAGTTCTTGGTCCATCGACATGGCATTTTGTCTCATGAAAGACAGTTTACATACATTTCCTAGCTTGACCCAGGTTAAAATGGACACCTTAAGGTGGACAGTAAATGTTACTGTTAAACCGACAAGGATTTGAGTGCCTAACAGGCAGCCTTCTTCTATGTTTCTTTACTTCCCAGTAAGCTGAGACTATTTGTGAGTGTCCCCATTGAGTTTGTTGAGGTAGTAATAAATTATAACGATCTCTACTATTAGGAAAAAACAAAAAAGAAATACAAACATCCTGTGCTCACCTCTAATGAAACATCCTTGGGCTGTAACTCACTCTCAATTCTTAGTGTGCCCAAGTCAATGATCAGCACATTACCTCCCCTGGCAAAGACAATAGAAATATCTTACCAATCTCAAAAAGCACAACTTACCAATTCTTACCCGCATTTATGAGGTTGAAACAATGACAGCTTTGTATCATTATGAACTGATAAAATCAAATCTTATCTCATCCTATTTCATCTTATCTTCTTGTCTACATGTGTGATCTACTAGATCAACCCAAATAATATGTGAACTGTAAAGTTCAATTTGGACCGTGAACTTGTTCTGAATTTTGAAGTGATCACGCACTTGTAGTGCATGTTCTGTTTGTTAAACACTGTGAGATATCACCTATGTAAGGCACACAACTTCTTTGTTAACACTATGGAATACACTACACTATCTTCTGGCCAGTCAGAATGTATCATGATTTCCTAGACTCAAAGAGAGCAATTGGGGGTTGAGTGTGATGAGGGTGGTAAGATACTGGTGTCATAATATTGCAAAAGTCAAAAGGACATTCAGCTCTGATAAATCAAAGTCAGTTGCATCCTTTCATTTATACTGATTTCTCTGCTGATTTTCACCAGTTCTAAGGGTCATCCCCTATCTTTCAATCTGCAATGTCTCTGGCTACAATGAAGCTAGTTCAAAACTTTTTTCACCATATGAAATGTACAAAATTAAGGTTTGACAAGATAGAAATCACTAAATTTGGCGGAAAATCAGTGTACAACTCTGAGTGGCAGCCTGACGACTAATACATCATAAGTCATTATTATACAGCCAATACTACAAGAACAGTAACTGAGACAGCAAGAAAAAAAATTGTGTACTTGCTCTGGATTTAAAAAAAAAAAAAAAAAGACCAAAGGAATATTTTGGGCCTTCATTTACAATCCAAAATCAAGTTGCACATGAACAAACCTCAAATTGCCTGGTTTTTCAAAACAAGTCCTCAGAGTTCACTATATGGTGAGAACTTTAAAAGGGGTATTGACTTGATTGTGTCAATGAATATAATAGCAGCAGGTATTATCCCAAACCACAACTTTAAAGCCATTTTTTGGTCAATTGGCCTGTTTACCTGTGCAGGGTTCCATACTCTGGTACCACAATATAAGGAGATCTCATGTTGAGGGCAATGTGGAAAGTCTGAACAAGAGAGAATAAAGGAAATGTTGACATCATGTATATCATTTGATTGTGATTAAAGCAGATACTGAACTATCAGTGTGGGTCAAATATGGAACAATCTCTGAATGTTTTCTCCGTAGCTAAATTGTATTACTTTAAATGATTTATACTGCTTGTCATGTGGCTAAGCTACATTATGTGCTTGGTGATCTCAATAGATCAACATCACTGTGGCTTCACTTTGTACCAAAGAGTGGCTGTCATTTGTTTTTGAGGACTCAATATTTTGAATAGTCTCTGCATGTCCTTGCCACTGGGTTGAGCATTATCTTTAATGGTCTATATGGTTTGGCACTATGAGTAAACTATATACAGAATGATCTCTATTGCTTGTTGCTTTGAAATAGATGCTGTATGGTCTATTTTTGCTTTCCTGTTGCTAAATTAAATGTGGCAGTATCTGCAGAAAGGGTCCAGATGTCGCAAGGACAATAATTGAGAACAGGGAGAAAAATGGTCAGA